>SNQN01002420.1:39784-74664 GCA_008642245.1 Bassia scoparia | reverse complement strand
ACAACATTCACGAAAACATGCTTCTATCCACGTATAAATGTACGTTTTGCATTACAAATTTCAGTTCCATAGACATTTATTCCCACATCTATAGTGAATTCACTGTAAGAAGCATAGACAAACTCGGTTGACCACAGATAATCGACTAAACTATAAGATGTAGAACATCCTAAACTTTCGCAAGCAACTGGATATTGAWAACGAAACGCATGATAGAAGCCTCAGACACTCTTAATTCAATTGATGTCCTCAACCCTTAAGTTCAGAAGAGTGCTGATTAAAATAAGTTATTAAGATATCAATTTTCCTGTCAAGACACAGGATTGCTGTATAACCTTTACTTCGTCTTGACTACACCTAATCATCTTGTTTCACTAATTGTCTAACTTCACAACGACATGTCATTGGCTAATTTCCCTCACTTAACACTTAGTGTGGATCTAATAAACACTCATTACCCAATATTACCTTCTTTTCCAGGCACTGCGTTTTGTAAAGACAGATTAATTAAGGTAGCGAAAATTAAGGTTTAATGCAATAAAGAATAACTATGAAATGTAGGAGTGGAGTATGTAGTAGCAAATAAGAACATGAAGCAGGACACTTCATGGTATAGATGTTATAAATAGGGAAATCAGTTCAAGTTAATGTTGCCTTGATGCTAAACCTTACAAAATGGTGRTGCAAGCCACCTTCAGCTATGATGAGTTTTCAATAGAAATTGCTATACTTGCATAACTTGATAGGATGATGATAGTATCTGAGATTTAATTGGATTTTACCTTTTAAAGTCATCAACATTTGGATTTAATTGGATTTCACCATCTTAGCACACTTGAGAAGATCTCCCCCCCCCTTTTTTTTTTCTCTCTCTCTCTGTTTTTTTTTTACTAAGAGAAGATCTCCCTTGTATCGAATAACCATCATTTTTAATATTCCCTTGTTTGGTGAAGTCCCTTTATATGCCTCCATTTGAAGGATTTCTTTTATTATCGATGTTCGTAGTTTGTCACACCAATTTGAAATTTCTGGCTCCGCCAGTGACTTGTTGCTGCCTTATCTATGCTGCTGCCTTATCTAAGTCTTTGGTTAGTTATGGTGAACTTTTATGCCCTAACTATCTCCTAGTTATGACTTAAGAGTTCTCTTTTGTCTCTGACTTGAGTGCTTGTTCCTGTACTATAGTGTTTGATGCATTTCTTTCTTCAATTGTTTATGAATTTATGTCTTCAAATGTGTCTGAATTTCTTTCTTCACTTACCATATCATTAAAAGTTGGTTCATCTTCATTTTTCAGGTTGAAAGTTACACTATTGTTCGTTATTGCTGTCCATCTTTTGCACATACAGTAGGAAATGATTTCGTCTTCAAGAATTTGATCAATGTCAAAGAAATCATCATCATCATTTTCCATTTTGAAACTTGGAGAACTTGATGAAGTAGCAGATGAAGATCAAGCTAGAAGATTAAGATAAAGACAAATTGAATTCCTCTTTTGGCTTTCTTGGAATACTGCTGTATGTAACTAAACTAATTTACAAACACTAATTGTAGTTTAGGCTAAGTAATTCAGTTTGCTCATAGTGTGTGCAGTGTTCTTTTGTGATTTTTTTGGATAAACTAAGCAGTGTTCTCACTCATGCATCAATGAAAATTTATGGGTATTAAATGATATATTCATTACGACACTGTCTTTATAATTCTTGCTTGGTTCATGTATGTTTTATGCTGAAAATTCAAAGGAAATGAAGGAGGGAAAATTCCCACCAATAAATTGCACCAAAAAGTGTTGCAAGAAAATTTCAATCGTATTCTCCAATTAATAGAGAAGTCAATTAAAAGCAAACAAAAACAAAGAGACTGGACCCACAACAAATTGAGAAGGAAAAAAGGAAAGATGACTCACTAAAAATGAGAGGAAAAAGGGGAGGTAATTTAATTTGGGATGGACCACTTCTTTTCAAAATACAATAATATAATAATAATAATAATAATAATAATAATAATAATAATTAATAATATAATATATAATAATAAAATAATAATAATAATAATAATAATAATAATAAATAAATAATACAATAATAAAATAACAACAACAACAACACAACAACAACAACAACAACAAGATTATTCGGCTCTAACTTCTGAATTTTTTGTTTGTTGCTTGTAAGCTTTACACATTGTGATATAATAATAAATAATAATAATAATAATATAATAATAATAATAATAATAATAATAATAATAATAAATAATAATAATAATAATAATAATATAATAATAATAATAATAAATAATAACATAATAACAATAATAATAATAACAATAAGATAAATAATAACAATAAATAATAATAACAACAACAACAACAACAACAACAACAACAACAACAACAACAACAACAACAACAACAACACCAACAACAACAACAACGACAACAAACGACAACAAAACAACAACAACAACAACAACAACAACAACAACAACAACAACAACAACCAACACACAACAACACAACAACAAAACAACAACAATAATAATAATAATAACGGTAGGAAAATTAAAACCACTACTAATTGGTGTAATTGGTGGTAGGTATTTCTAAGATTATGTATTAGGGGTATACTTATTATCGATGCCTATTAAACAAGGATTCATCTTGTAATAATCACATCAATAATAAAATATATCTTTAGAGTTGATAGATTTTATGATGCTACATATACATGATAGTTTAGGCCACATATATTTTAATTATATGATGGTAAAAGTATTGATTAAGGCGCAAAGAAATTGGCTTCGCCGACCACGCTTACCGACGTATACTAACAATACATACATAATACATATACATATACATATACATATACATATACATATACATATACAATACATATACATATAATAATAACTATATATAGTATTTGGAGGCAACCATAATATGTGTGATGCTAGAATGATATTTTTAGAGGCATACATAATTCATGTGTTGATAAATGGCGATTTTAGTTGCAACCGCATTTTTATTGATGCTATAATAATATTTTAGAGGCAAATATAATCTACACGATGCTAAAATGCTTTTCCAGGCATCATAAGTCAGTAATGCTAAAACGTAACTTTAGTGACAACGATAATCTATTTGATGCTAAAAAATATTTTAGAGACAACACTAATCTACATGATGTTAAAATCTTGTTTTAGAGGCAATTATAATATAATGGATGCTAAAAAGGTAACTTTAGAGGCAACTATAATCCGTGGGATGCTAAAAATGTTGTTTTAGAGACATCCAAAATTTAGGTGATGCTAAGAAGTTAATTTTAGAGGCAACCATAATTTATTTGATGCTAAAAAATATTTTAGAGACAACCAAAATCTATATGTTACAAAAAATGTGGTTTTAGAGACAACAACTTCGAAATGTTACAAAATAGAAATTTTAGAGGGCAAAGAAAAATAAACTGCCCCTAGGCATGTGCCTCTACATCTAATTTTTGTTGTAGTGCAAGTCCCTACATAGTATTACATTAGTATTAGTATTAACAAAATTTATAAGAAGTATAGATCAAGGCAAAAAAACTTTACATCATTGATACTTGCAAAATAGGCACATTAAGCCATGCTCCTGTAAGAAGTTGCATAACATCATCATAAGTGATTGAGATCATCTGATTCCTTTCATAATGGAAAACACTTGTGTCACCAATCAAATTATGGCAACCACCTTGGGGTAATTTGGCCATCAACTCATGCATGTATCGGCATTTTTCACTCATATTCTCCAACGCCATTTTTAAAGCAGACTTCTTTTTGGATTATGAGTTGACTCATTTGTCCCGGCACCACCACTCTGAATGTCTTGACACTTCTTCTTTTGTACATTTTGCTCATTGATTTCCTAAAACACCAAAAACTCATATGTTTGCATGAACTATTTTTTAAACCAATCAATTGATGTATTACTATTATACTTGATCATTGGAAAGCACAACCAAGGTTTTGGGCCATTCTAACAAGGTATTAACAACAGACTTAATTTTTTGGATATATAAAGTTGGTACGGGAACAAGAGCATCCTCATGTGCAACATCATAATCATCAACTGTCAATTTCACATTGTCAAGAGTAGTAGTCTTCATGGTTGGCATAATGGTCCCAATTCCCACGATTATCTTATTGCCAACATTATCAAAGATTGCTAGTTTACAACTCACAGGTTCCTATATATAAATTAAACAAATTATAAACTATCTTAGATAAAATGAATTAAACATATTATAAACTATCTAAGATAAAATGAATTTAACATATTATAAACTAAATATACCTGTAAATCCACAAAAGTATCTTCCTCACCACCCGAGTGACAACTACTACGAATTGGGATGAACGGGCTCCTTACTTCATGCTCTTCATTCAGTATTTGCAGCCCAAATTGTTTAGCAAGGATGGCAAACTTGTCTTTTACCATGTCATCCAATCTCGAATTCACCTTATTCAATGTTTGCTCTCTAATCCTTTCACTCACTCTTGCCTCAAATTCTTCCAAATCTTCACCTCCTAAGCTCTTACTCTTTTGAGAATTACTTCTTTTCCCACAAGGTCRCCAATAATATCGAATTTTCACTTGTTCTCCAACTGCTAGAACACGGCCGTTGCGGTCTTTTTTGTTTAGTGCACGAGATAGACTATCATCTAATCTACTTGGAATAAATTCTCCTTCTTTCTCCTTTTTTCTCCTTTTATCCTGTACATAAGTAAAAAAACAAATGATCTATCTACTTGAAAATTGAAATTAAATTTGTATAAAAAACAAGAGCTAAAAACTTACAATTTCATCACTAATAGTCTACGTCGATGCATTAGGAATAAAAAGATTTCCCTTGTCATCTTCTTCGGATCTTGCAAGAATCCCTACATATGTTCGCTTTGGTAAACTAGATGTCGCATATGAAGATGAGGAACGAAGAGTGTTGAGTCCCTTAGGTTTTGAGTGATGACAAACTGATACAAGAAACATGACACTTAACTGTGAAAATAGTTGGTTTGGGAACCAACTGATACAGGATACCTGTTTCCCCAGACAAGTTAATACTTATATGTGCTTATGTTGAAACTAAATTGTCTTACTACAGGGAACAGCTGAATAAACACAAGTTCATTTACTGGTACAGAAGCAGTAGGAGTTGTTTCCTTGACTATTATACTGAAAAAATAGTCACATACCTTTTATTGCACCTTAACCATGTTACATGTGCAGTAATTAGGTTGATTCCAAGACTTGAAGTGTGAAGACCTTTCGAAGTCATTCGAAGAAAGAGGTTGTGCTTACAATTGAAGTATTCAAAGGAAGATTCAAGGTCTTGAAGATTACATGAAGAAAAGAAGAAATGCTTCTCAAATGTTTAATCTAGGAAATTCATGTAATATGCTCTGTAGTATGACTTATATGCTTTGGTTTAAATGCTTATATGTGTTTTGAGTTATGGTATGAATTCTGGTACAAGATTGGAACAAAATTCATAACATACTCATTTAGGGAACCAGGCTGTGTCCCTGAGTGGAATATGGCTGCGGTTTGAAAAAGAATTTTTCTAAAATATTTTGTAAAAGATTTATTTTGAAAATATGTTATGCAGCTGGAAATATAGATGAGAATATATTTTGTTACCTTAAACCTAGGAGTATCTATCTTGTTCGATTTTATCTTCATGATCAAATCAAACAAGATAAATACTTTCCTTAAATCTCATCTTGCCTTGCTCGGCAAGTAGAGAGATTTAAGGAAACTAGGGTTAAGGTCAACATGCTTATATATACTCATCTATACTCCTTAATTCCATACATCTCTCTCCACGGATTGAAAAGAAAGCAATCTTTGAGAGAAAACACAAAAGCATCAAAACCGTACTTTGAGTCATACACAAGAGCATTAGTCGAGCATATTAAATTCTCTTATTAGCTTTTTAGAAGTAAATTCAAAAGAGAGAAATTTTGATATTGTAAAGGCATTCAATAGAGGGGTTGGAAGCCAGGTGAGTGTTTGTGAGTTCAAACATAAGTTGGACTTACGAGTGTGAGTCGAGTGCACATTCAGAGTTGAGTGTGGGGTGTGCTGGTTCCCGGAGTAGGGAAACAGCAGGGTGTGTGTGTTCTTTGTTTTTCGGAGTAGATTAATAAAAGAACATAGGGTAGGAGGACGTAGACCATAGTTGGGTGAACCTCGTTAAACTTTGTGTGTCCTTTATTATTTTGCTTACATTCCGCTGCTTACAGGAACCAGCCCAACTGGTTCCTCATACTTAATCCGAAAAGAAAGAAAAATAACCTAGGAGAACAGGATACTCAATTCACCCCCCTCTTGAGTATTATAAAACCTTCAATTGGTATAAGAGCAAGGGCTTCTTGCAAGAGTAACATTTAGAGAAGTCAAGTATGAGTACTAAAGAGTTAAGTGCCATTGGTTATGATAACAAGACGCCAAAGTTCAATGGAAGTAACTATGCTTGGTGGAAGAACAGAATCAAGAATGTGATCATGGGGATTGACTATGAGTGCTGGCTTGTAGTAAAAAATGGTCCAAACACAATCGTGAAGACTGATGTTGAAGGGAACAAGATTCCAAAGAAAGACAGTGAGTTGGTAACTGCCGATTACAAGTTGCTTGAGAAGAATGCAAAAGCAATGTCCATATTACAACAAGCCATAGGTGAGACAGAGTACAACCGAATCTCTGGATGCAGTAGTGCAAAAGAGATTTGGGATACTCTTGAACTTGCTTATGAGGGAACCAGCGAGGTAAAAAGATCCAAAATTGATTTGCTTATGTCTAAATATGAATTGTTTGCAATGAACAAGGGTGAAAAGATCAATGATTGTTTTCGTAGATTCATGACAATAATCAATGATCTTAGATCCCTTGGCAAAAGTTTTCTGATGAGGATCTTGTGAGAAAAGTATTGCGCAGTTTAATAGATGCCTGGACAGCCAAGATTATTACTGCTATCTATGAAGCCAAGGACTTGTCTACTTTGTCTCTGGAACAGCTGATTGGTTCCCTCATGACTCATGAATTACTGATTGACTCAAAGTTTGATAAGGAACCAGCCAGACGCATAGCCCTTAAGGGAACAATAGAAGAGGATGAAGATGAGATTGACATGATTGCCAAAAGGTTTGAGAGAACACTCCGAGATGAGAGGATGAACTTCAATGGTAAGAATTTGAAAAAGACTAACTCATCTTCTGTAGGGTGCTTCAAGTGTGGAGAGAAGGAACATCTAATCAGGGACTGTCGTAAGTGGAAGGACAAACAATCCAAGTTTGGGGAAAAGCGAGCTTTCAAGAATGCTATGACAGCATCAATGTGGGGTGATTCTAACTCAGGATCTAATGAGGATGAAGAATCACCTAACCCTAGTGTTTGTATGTCTGCCTTTGCAAACATGAGGGAAATAACACTGATTCCGAAGCTAGAGGGGGAACCAGCACATTCAAGAAAGTTTGATGGCCAAGAAGGATGTGCTGCATGAACATAAGGTAAACTTAGAACAAGTTAGGAAAGATATGCATGAGTATGATAGAGACAATATGCTTTTTTGTATAGACTCTTTATTAGATGAATGCTATAAACTGGCTGAAACATACATAACTGGCAAAAGAGAACTTAAGGAGAAACGTACAGAATGTGAAGTTGCTATCGCCAGTTGTGATCACCTTGAAGACACTACTACATTAAAAGTCTATTGCAACGCTAAAAAGCGTTGCAATAGAGGGCTAAAACTGTTGCAATATGCCTAATGCAACGGTTTAGTATTTGTTGCATTTGGTGGCGTTGCATTAGATCAAATGCAACAGTTTTTGGAACCTAATGCAACGATTTCAAGAAAAAGTTATAAACCGTTGCATTAGGTCTATTGCAACACTTATTTAGATCTAATGCAACACTTTTCGATACCATTTTTTACTGTTGCACTTAGATCTATTGCAACACTATATCAAACTTAATGCAACACTTTGACTAAACTTACAACCGTTGCATTAGATCTATTGTAACAGCTTATTAGACCTAATGCAACACTTTCACTATACTTTGAACCGTTGCATTAGGTGGTTATAAAATTCAGATTTATGCCTAATGCAACATTTACTTGCTATTAAATAAAAATACCAAAATAATTATTATTATTCTTATTATAAACAATATATTTTAATTCTTAGGACACACATATGTCAAAGTTAGCAAGGGACAATATTTATTTCATATACAAAAAATCCTTATGTACATAAAATAAAAATAATAATGTATATAGCATTGTACATTTTACACAACCAACTTTGAGTCATTAACTAATTCAATAAGCCTTCACTAATATGGCTTTACAAATAATCTTCTACCTCGACCACAATCACCAACATAATATGTATACACTATAAATATGTAAATAAACTAAGTTCCATAGACACATAGAAGGCGTTCTTTTGCATCTTGAGGTCTTGACTTCTTGACTATGTAAATTGTATCTCACGACCATTATTTTCATCATTTTCATCTTGTACCTATAATGACAAAATTAAGACAAGAGTCAGGCCTTTTCAAATTAAATAGATCTCATACCATAACATGAATGTATCACTCCAGATCATACATGATAGTCATGGTCTACATCTGAAATAGGAGATTTAGGCAGCTTATTCCATCTCAGTTTATGTCTACTGATGTATAGCCATGCGTCTAATTGCACCTAAGTAACAAGAAGCCCACCCTTGCTACTGCCTTGATAATAAGAATAATGCTCCCGATATCTCTGCTTTTTTCCCAAATAAACCTAGTTTAGAGGCAATCAAATCATTAGATGACCTGAATGTGATGAAAAAGTAAAACGATTAAAAATTAAAACTTTGTACCTCTATTCTGGCACAAGTTAGCTCCCCATCTCGCTCAGTTTCTGAATGGGTCAGTTCAGTATCACTATCATTCTCTGAATGAGAAGCTTGAGAATTTGCACGCATAAAGCAAACATCTTCCATAGAAACCAACATCAAGCCATTATGTAAATCAGACATGCTTCATAAGTTTGTATACAATAACTCCTACAATGCCAAGATCATAAGTTTGTAATCTTTGTATGTTTGATTGATTCTATTACTTTAATGATAATATATACTCCTATGTTGAGAGTGTTCTCGATGATGCTAAAACCATGAGGGAATGTCACCCTACCCAACAATCAATGTCAACATTTTGTAAGTGAGGTAAATATTTAAATTAATTTTTTTTATAAAGGGAAGATATTAAGGATTGAAAACTCAAATTATATAATGAAGTAGCATTTAACCATCAACACTATTATGAAGTTGGTAGTTGCTATTTTCTACTTTAAATTAGTTCAAATATTGAAAAAATGCGACCATAAAAGTTGTAACACAAATGCTTTGCGATCTCTCTTTGAGGTTGATAGTTTTAACCTTATCTTATACCAGCTTTTCCTTTCTAATCTGCAGCCCCTCCCTCACTCCAAGATAGAACTATCCTTCAGTGAAACCCACATTACCCTAGTCATAGAATACAACTAAATTCATATCGCTCGAGATCATAATAAACTAAATATTGCGAGTGTTGCAAGGGGTATCACTAGAACTTGTTTCAAAGCAAAATCAAAAGGACAGCTAGCTGTGAAAAATCCAATAATAACAAACATAAATCCAATTACACTACCTCCAGCTACAGCTGCCAAGAGCCCTGTTTTTGTCACACCACCATTTGTACCCTTGCAAACAGCCTGATAGTAAAGAAGGATAACATCAGCATATACTTCTCAATGTTAAAAAAAATTATAGAATAAAATTTATCCATTTCGTAAATAATTTGAACAAAATATTTAATCTTGAACAATCTACATAAATCTTCTTTCAGATGACAGGAGTCAGACATAATCTGTCATGGCTATTTACTAAAGTTCTTTAGCTCTTTTCGTTTAAAGATGCGATAATGATACTTCATATGTATTAGTCCAATTCTAGGTTAATAGCACTTTTGTACTCACAAGAAGATAATTAAGCTTGTATAACCAGTAATTTTGAGGCCAATTGACATCTAGCAAAATTATACATTTCCTTCAATAATAATTTAAACTTAATACACAAAACCTAGAAATAATTATAATGTCATCGATCAAAAGCAGCACCTTGAATTTTTCAATGCTTTTTCTGAAATGAAAAATAAAAAACTAGAATGAAGAATCAAATTTATCGCATTTAGGAAAACCAAATTGAAAAACCCCTTTCGAAACCCGAATTTTTCTTTCCAACAAAAGAATAAAATGCACAAGCAGGACATAATATTACCAACACAAACAAGAGGCATTTTGTAACAAATATAATCAAAAATCAAAGTAAAAAGCCTACATTCATAGTGAAATAACAGTAATTAATTTCATTCATAATGAAAATTAAAAATTCAAAAATATCAGAATTCAAAGTAAAAAAATCAAGAAAAAAATAACCAGGAACACCAGAGAGCTCACCTCGAATTTCACGCTTCTTCTCCAGTAGCTAATTATCGTCCACCTAAGCCACCAAAGTGAAAAGACACACCAATATGTTCAATTGGGGGGAAAAATTAAAATACAAAAAGAAGTGAACAAACCCTAAACACCACGCAAATCGTTGAAGAAGTGCGAGATGTGACCTTAGCTTGTAGTAAGTGGTGCAATCGATCTCAATTCATAGCAAACGAGCGAACTTAAAAGGGTTATATGGGGCGCAATCCGAAATTAGGGTTTTGTGTAGCGAGAAGGCCAGGCGACTACGAGTGATAGAGGTCTTCAATTGTTATTGGTGGCGACGATATGACTTGAAAGAGCGTTAAGTGACTCCAGGGACGAAGATGGAGGGTCGAGTGAGAGAATGGAGTGTGGAGTGATTAGAAGGAGATGTAGTCGGCGACCGACGTCCTGAGTGGCTGAGTGAGAGAGGATGATGAATTTGGGATTTCTGGGCTATTGGAAAATAGATACGGAAAAAGAGATTTAGGCTATAAACGTAGGAATTGAAAATTAAGTAAGGAATACTAGATTCAAATTTCACGAAAAAAAACAAAGGAGGAAAAGTGCCCGCCTCTTTACTCTATAAACTAAAGCATTGCAATAGCCTTTAGCCCTTTACCTTGCTTCATATTTTCTACTCTAATGCAACGGTTGGTAATTGTGTGTTGCATTTTTTAAGATTGGTGTTGCATTTGATACCATATTGCAACAATTAAAATAAAATGTTGCATACAATCGTTGCAATAGCTATAAGTGTTACAATAAACTGTTGCATTAGCATGAATTGTTGCAAATAAGTGTTGCATTAGCTTAAATAGTTGCAAATAAATGTTGCATTAGGTTTTTAATGTAGTAGTGAGAAGTTTGCCATGAATTAAAAAATCAAGTGGCAGAGCTTGAGGTTGAATTGGACAAGTGCAAGGTGGAACTTGAAAAGGCTAGATCTTCTAAACCAAACAATCCAATTGATGGTGAAGATCAGAAGATCTGACCTCCTGGCTCCCCAGAGACTTATCAACCTCAAGTGAGTTTCTTGATTTTTTAGCAGCTAGAGGTAAAGCAACCTTTTGTAGCAGAACTTCCTTGTTGAAAGCTTTTGAAATAATGGCTAGCAACTTAGAAGATCTTTACAAAGAGAATGCTTTACTCAAAGCTGCACAATATATTGTTCCCTCGGCAGGTACGCGAAGAAATCAGTGATTTGATAGATGAATATAATGGTAAGATATGTGATCTACATGCTGAGATCTATCAATTGAAAAAAGGCAAGCAGCCAGTGGTTACTGACATGTCTATGGATAATATGATCTTGAATCTCAATTTGCAGCGTGAATCTTTAAAAAGTGACATTGTTTTATTAAAAGAAAAGAATGAGTTGTTAACTGAGAATCTTGAAGCAAGAGAGAAGGAACTGCATGAGAGTCATAGACATGTGAGTAAACTATTGACAGCACAGGAAACATTAAGTAAGTTAACATCAAATCGAGGTAACGAGGGGAGAGTTGGTCTCGGTTATAACAGACAAGGAACCAGGACTAACTGGTCTCCCAGTGAAACCACATGGATCAGGGAAATCCAAAGAGGTAAGTATGTTATGTCTAAGGACATGCATGTTTGTTATCATTGTGGTATGAATGGACGTAAGATTCATGAATGTCCTGCTAGAAGAAATAGTGTGAATAAGAACAATAAACATGTAAAGTTGGTCTGGAGAAGAGAAGACCAATCAGAAGCAAATGTTGTGGAAAAGGGACCCAAGAGAGTTTGGGTTCCTAAATCTAATGTTTGATTTGTTCTTARAGGCTAAGTGAAGAGAAGTACCTATTGGTATTTGGACAGTGGATGCTCAAGACATATGTCCGGAGATAAAGAGCAATTTCTCTCACTAGTAGCCTTTGATGGAGGAAGTCTTACCTTTGGAGATAACAGCAAGGGAACCATCACTGGTTCAGGTAAGGTAGGTAAGACACTTTCAAATGCAATTGATGATGTGTATTATGTTGAAGGCTTGCAACTTAATCTTTTGAGCATTTCACAACTATGTGACAAAGGTAATACAGTTGAGTTTCAAGCCAACCTATGTCATATAGTTAACTCTCAAACAGGTGAACTTATATGTGAGGGAACCAGGAGACATGATGTTTACATTACATTCCTGGATCAAATTCCTCAAGATAAGTCTGTCTGCCTGAGAGCTATTTCAGATGYTAACCAATGGATTTGGCATAAGAGATTTGGACATGTAAGCTTGACATTACTGAATAAACTTAAGTCTCAAGACTTGGTAGTAGGACTTCCTAACATCAAGTATGAGGCAGATAGAGTTTTTTTAGAATGTGTCAAGGGGAAACAGGTCAAAATCTCTTTTAAGCCTAAAACTATTTTGAGTACCAGCAGACCCTTCGAACTTTTACACATTGATTTGTGTGGTCCCATGAGAGTTCAAAGTCGAAGAGGTCATAGATATGTCTGTGTTATTGTTGATGATTATTCCATGTACACTTGGGTGATAATGCTCCACTCAAAGGATGAAACATTTGATGAGTGGGTTACCTTGGTGAAATWGCTGGAGAACCAGCTTTCCTACAAGCCAGTCTCGGTAAGATCAGACCATGGTACTGAATTTGAGAATGCTGACTTTATTTGTTATTACAGGGAACATGGTATAAGTCTTAACTTCTCAGCCCCTAGAACACCTCAACAAAATGGTGTTGTTGAAAGAAAGAATAGAACTCTTGAGGAGATGGCCAGAACAATGCTTATTGAGAGTGGTCTCCTTAAGAGTTTCTGGGGTGAAGCTATTGACATTGCTTGCTACATACTAAATAGAGGCCTCATAAGACCTAAGTTAAAGAAAACTCCTTATGAACTCCTTAAGGGTAGAAAACCAAGTATTGCATACTTTCGTGTCTTTGGATGCAAATGCTATGTACATAATAATGGGAAAAATCAACTTGATAAGTTTGATCCTAGGAGTGATGAGGGAATCTTTCTTGGATATTCTGCTCAGAGTAAAGCATATAGAGTTTTTAACAAGAGAACTTTATGTGTTGAGGAGAGTGTCCATGTTGTCTTTGATGAGTTTAACATGTCTTCTGAGATTGCACAGGTTGAACCTGATAAGGTTATAGGACTCATGGAGTTCACTGGGAACCATGCTGRTGGTTCTTCGGATGAAGAGCAAGCTAATCTAGGCTCACCCACTGGTCCACCAAATGATGGTGGAGAGCCTAGGGAGGAAGAGGAAAACAATGAGAATACAGATAGGGAACTAGGACTTGTTGGTTTCCCAAATGATAGTCAGGTAAGAAGTTCAGGGGGAACTGAAGATCAAACTAATAACATTGAAACAACCCCTGAGCTTCAGGTAAGAGAGGTAAGGGGAAACAGCACGAATGTGAATCCTTTTGGTTCCTCTGAAGAGGAAGAGATTCATGATCCTGTTGGTTCCCAAACAAATCAAAAAGCACAAAATGATATTACTACAAAAAGTTTTAAGTATATATCTTCTCATCCCCCTGATTAAATTATTAGTAACATTAATAAAGGGATTCAAACAAGAAGAAGTGTTTACCAAAACTTTTGTGCTTTCTATTCGTACCTGTCTAGTATAGAGCAAACTGACTACAAAATGGCCTTGACTGATCCTGATTGGGTTCTAGCAATGCAAGATGAGTTMAATCAGTTCCAAAGGAATGAAGTTTGGCATCTTGTACCTAGACCTAAGGAGAGGTCAGTCATTGGTACAAAATGGGTCTTCAGAAACAAATTGGATGACTTAGGTACCATAGTCAGAAATTAAGCAAGGCTAGTTGTGTAAGGTTACAATCAACAAGAAGGGATCGATTATGATGAAACTTTTGCACCTGTTGCTAGATTAGAGTCTATTAGAATATTGATTGCTTATGCTGCTCACATGAATATGAAGTTGTTTCAAATGGATGTGAAGACTGCCTTCTTGAATGGATACTTGAAAGAAGAGGTATATGTCGAGCAACCACCTAGTTTTGAGGACAAGCTGTTCCCCCAACATGTTTACAAGATGGACAAAGCTTTGTATGGATTGAAGCAAGCACCAAGGGCTTGGTATGAAAGATTGTCCAACTTCCTAATGAAGAATGATTACAAAAGGGGAACHGTAGACAAGACATTMTTTATRAGAACCAGGGGGAACCACTTGATTGTAGTACAAATTTATGTTYATGATATTTTATTTGGTGCTACTAATCAGGTGCTATGTGATGAGTTTGCTAATCTTATGCAGAGTGAATTTGAAATGAGCATYATGGGAGAATTAGGATTCTTTCTTGGCTTGCAGATTAAGCAAACAGCTGATGGGATCATGATCCATCAGCAAAAGTACTTAAAAGAGTTGCTGAAAAAATTTCGCATGGAGAACAGCAAGGCTTATGATACACCTGTTCCTACATCTACAAACTGGATGCTGATTTGAGGGGAACAGATGTTGAAGCCTCGCTATATAGAGCGATGATTGGGTCCCTACTATATCTAACAGCTAGTAGACCTGATATTGTGTTTTCTGTTGGCTTGTGTGCTAGGTTTCAAAGCAATCCAAAGGAATCTCACTTGAAGGGTGTTAGAAGGATACTTAGGTATCTTGTGGGAACAATAGATCTGTGCTTGTGGTACCCTAAAGGCAGTMCAATTGATCTTGTTGGGTACACAGATGCAGATTATGCTGGTTTCCTTGTTGATAGAAAGAGCACATCAGGTATGGCACATTTTCTTGGCTCTTGTCTAATATCTTGGGGTTTTAAGAAACAAAATTCAGTGGCCTTATCCAAAGCTGAATCAGAATACATTGTTGCAGCTTCATGCTGATCTCAACTGTTGTGGATAAGGAACCAGCTGAAAGTTTTTGGTGTTGTATATAATAGTTTTCCAATCTTTTGTGACGACACAAGTGCTATAAACATTTCTAAGAATCCAGTCCAGCACTCCAAAACCAAACACATTGAAATTACACAACAAGAAAATTAGCTTCGGTCGACCACGGTTACCGACCGATTTTCGGTCGATAACATGGTTTACCGACCGATATTCGGTCGGTAATCGGTGTTAGAATCAGGTTAGTCGGTAATCTTGGATTACCGACCGAAATTCGGTCYGTAAGGGTTTACCGACTGAATACCGACCTATTCCCGACGAATATCATTCGACCAAAAAATGGAGGGAAAAAGGGGTTTACCGACCGAATAATCGGTCTGTAATACCGACCGATTCGAGATCGATCGGTAATACCGACCGATTATTCGGTCATTAAACCCTTTTTTCCCTCCAAAAAATGGAGGGCCATGGTGGGGTTACTGACCGAATAATCAATCGGTAATACCGACCAAATTGAGGTCGGTAGGTATTACCGACCGATGATTCGGTCGGTAATTCCTCTAATGCGCCATAAAATAAGGGATTACCGACCGAATGGTCGGTCGGTAATTTGATAGGGAATTTTTTTCAAAAAAGGACACCTAGCAATGCAAAATATGCACTCTGGATCCCAAATGGATTTTTACTTTACAAATACCAATATACTAATATACTATATTACATAAAGAAAATATAAATATTGTTCTGCTTATTAGACGATCCTGTGCACTGTGTGCTGAGGCTACTCATTCTCGAGAAGGTTAGGTCCAACATGAGTTAACTTGACCTGCCCATCTGTGTCGTTCAATTCGATCATCTGCAAAAGAAGATTGCATGACTGTGCATTCAAACAAAAAATTAGATCTGATATGAATCCAAAACCAAAAATTTTCAGCAGTGCAGTAGTAAATATTTAGTATTAGTCAAAGTGAATACTTGTCAGGATTAGATACAAAATAATTCATATCCACTGACACAAAAATGGAATACAAAGGGCTAAGCTGGATCAGTAACTTCTGAATTTATAAGATTTAAGATGAAGATGCCCATGTGTTACTAACTTACTAAAATCTAACTTAGATGATAGCTCATTCAAACTTCTAYCAGGGCCATTTGAACCCCTTAAAATCTACAAGAGCAGAATCTAAGGTGCAAGAGACATTCACTCAAGAAATGACAAACAACCATAAAACTTACTATTCAAAAAAAATAAATAAAAACAATATAGTCAAAGTAACATAAAGCCATAAACATAATATTATAAATTTATAATATCCTGAAATCACAATCCGTTATTCCGTTCATATAAAATGTGTGCACCAAGTTTAGCACCAAATCAAGCACTAGGTTCATCAGGTAAAAAAGGTATAACTCTTTCAAATTCATTGTACCAAAGCCTTGTATCATTTGGACATCAGAGAAGAATCTTAGTGCTCGCCTCAACCATGGGGACAAAGAACATACCAGATTCAGCCCAGAACATAAAACAAGTAGCCAAAGCATAAAAAAGAAACCAGAGGGTAGCCTATAATGGTAAGAGTTTGGTTATTCTACATTCTAATGAGCTTATTTCAGGAAAACATTTAAAACAACATAACTATGAGCAGCCAAAATTCACAAAAAGATAGGACAACCAATTAATTTCAATTGTGTTCAATATGTGACAACAACAACCCCCAAACATAACCACACACACCACCCACCCACGAGGACAAAAACAAATTGGTTGAACAGGCAAATTTTTTATGTGAGAACAATGGATGAAAGAACTTACATCAGCTATATAAGGCCACAGTTTGCCCAGCAGCTTGTTTATCCATTTAACCTGCAAAGGAGTAGAAGTTTTGTTAATATCTGATTTTAGATCACAAAATGGAGAAATACATCCCCTATCTCTGCACATTAGCACTCAATTATTAATTTTTCAACCTTGTGAAGATAAGCGTTGAAGATTGCAAGAAAGAATGTAAGAAACATTGCGAGCATATGAAAAACTTGCATTAATATTTCAGGATTAATTAGCAAGGCAATATGATTATATTATGAGAGTAGAACCTGTTCAAAGACAGGAAAGAATATCCACTCCGGGAAACTGTCGCCGCATATTTTCTTCAACTCTTCTCTGTCAAGAGAGGCGAGGACCTTTATATCAGTCGCCTGCATGATTAATAATAGTCCAAACTTAGAATTTATAATAGCATTAAGATAATGCAGGGTGCCGAGTCAGCAATCACAAATTTTAAAACATGAACATCGATAACAGTTGTGGCCAGTCCCATCAAGAACCACAAGCCCACAACATATATGCTTAAACGATAACAGACAACATCATGCCAAAATTCAATATAGAGTGTACAATGTATCATCTTAGACAAAACTGTACCACCTTGGTCGCTATATATAGGCCAGAATTGACTAAAAAATGAAACATCACCACCTTCTACAATAGATCTCAAATGAACAAATTTATGATTTTATGATGAGATAATAACAATTTTTTATCAAAGGGTATAATTTAACACCCTAATCTTAGACAAAACTATTGTTCATGCATATATCACTTCATAGTAAAGATAAATACCATTTCGTGAATAACAACAAATCAAACTTCATAAAACTATATTACATGTGATCATTTTATTTGTGCCACTTGAGTTTTTCTCTTCCTCACGATTAATAAGTAAACCAGTTTAAGGGTACAAAAAAATGTTATTAAAAGCAGAGAAATCTATAAAGCAAAAGGCACGTTTTAGGACATGAACATATATTTCATTACACAATAACAACAACAACAAGGATTGGCTAGAACAGAGGCAAGAACTTTGAAGCTCTAAAAGCCTAATAAGATACTATGGAATCTTTATCTCCAATGTGTTGAGGACTTCCTAAAGCATTGTAGATCGTCAACTCTTTCACTTAGGAAGTATTACTGTTCAGCATCCACTAACTCTTTACTTCATGAAAGTATCTAGCATTTTCATGCTCATTTGCTCCTCTAAAGCAAAACACAGCATGACAGCACCATCTCTAACCCAATAAACACATGACTACATCAGTACTTTTCGAACTATTAAACACTAAATACCCTCCAAAAATAGTCAAGTATTTCCTTAATCCAAAATAATACGGAGTAACTAAGATACATTCCTTGGCCTCTTCTTTAACCTCAATTCCTCTTAATCCCACAGTCAATTTTTATTTTATTACACATATAGGAGCAACATTTAAACTATAAATTACAGGTAACAAGATAAAATTAGAAAGGAAACAATTAACCAGATAAAAATTTGAGGGCTAAAAGTGTACAGACTAAATCATCAGCAATCAACAGAAAGGATAAAAAATTAATAAAAAAAAAATTGAACCCTAATTTTAAGATCAAAATCTGGAAAAATTGACCAAAACCCTAAATACCCGAAAATAAAGGGGGGAAGGGGGAGGAAATCAGTAAAAAAGTCGAAAATTCCAACAACACGAAAAATTCAAAGAAATAACCAAAAAATAGATCTGAAAATCAATAGGAAAACAAATTAAAAAAATTGAAATAAAAAATCAAAGAAACTGAAATCAAAACTGAAATCAAAAGTTAAAAGGAATGATATCAAAAAGAAAAAAAAGAAATCAAAAACCCTAGATCTAACTAAAAACGAAATCAAAAATTTTAAAAATGACATAAAATGCTAAAAACAGGGAAAACAAAACTCACCAAAACTGAGGTGTGAAGGGCGACGGAAATGAGGACGCGATTGTCCAACAAAGGCGACGAAAACGAGGCGATGAGGGTGGCTGACAAGGGGTTACGAGGGTGGCTGAGGACTCAAAAGAAGGGAGAAGGAGAGGAGAGAGGAGAGAGAGTTGAGAGGATGAGGGTGATTGTGAGGAGAGAAATGATAATGGGTGAGAGTGTGATGAGAGGAGAGAGAAGGTGAGGAGCGTGAGAATGAGGTAAGAGGAGAAGGAAAGAAGACTAAGGGTCGAAAATAAACTTTTTTTTTTATTTTAAAAAGTATATGCTTAAAATAAAAAAGACTGAGGATCGAAATGAAAAAGGGTAGAAAGACAAGGGAAAAACCTATTTTATTTATTTTAAAAACAAAGTTTACCGACCGAAATATCGGTCGGTAAAGTTTTTGGACTTTTTTCTTTATTTATTTTTTAGGACTGATGGAGGGTATACAAACTAAGTATTTACCGACCGAAAAATCGGTCGGTACATCGACCGATTTTAAAATCGYTCGATGTAATTTACTGACCGATTATGGTCGGTGTAATCGACCGATTTTTTTTCGGTTGATAGTTTCGATCGGCCTTAGCCGCAATTCTAGTAGTGTTAGACACCATTTTTTAAGAGATAATGTTGAGAAAGGTTTGGTGGAGTTGTTGTTCTGTATAAGTACAGAACAAATTGCTGATATTTTCACGAAACCTCTGTGTCGTGAGTCTTTTTGTAGATTAAGAGTCCTTTTAGGTTTAGTTAAGTTTTAGGTCATTAGTGTGTCATAGGTCTAGTAGGTTTTGGTGATGTGGCTTCTATACTTTTCCCTCAATGATTGGCTAGAATTGTCTTTCTTGTATATATGTGTATATACCTATGTCGAAATCCTTCAGGTGTTGTGTAAATGGTTTGATTCATCAAAAAGGTTCAAAACGATTGTTGCAAGAAAACAGACTGTTGAACTTTAATTCTCATAAACAAGATGAAGTGGTTCGATACAGGTACCAGCAAGGGGAAATAGCAGACCAGCTATGATATGTTTTTCGATTGATATTTTTATATCTTTTGGAAAATTACTTAGGATATTTATCTTTTTGGAAAGAAATATATRCTATTTCAGTTATTTTGGCTTGATGATCAAGGCATATGTTACACATGCCATTATTCTTGGCTCAACCGGCTATATTCTTTGCCCTCTTGCTTCATTGATTAAATATTCTCTATATATATCTTGTGCTAACCCTTTTGTGCAGCTCACAAATCCTCATCACTCAATACTCTTTCTCTCTCAAAGTGCTCTGTTCTTAGATATTCAAAAATTCAAATTCAAAAACACTCTTCATCGAGTTACTATTCATCATCATCTTCGATCAAGTCTTGAAAAGGAATTATGGGAGGGAAATCCAACACCAGTGCAGCAAGGAGAGGTATGGGAAGGGGACAAGCAAGTGATTCCTCACAATCACAGAGAAGCACTGAAGAGAACCCTAACCCTTAACAAACCGAGACAAACCCAAATGTTCCACCACCTACTCATTCATCTAAAACATCCACTTCAACAAAATCAAACCAAAATGCACTACAAAAATCACCCTCACCATTAAAAACAACCCAATCTAGTTCAAAAGAGATAGTGCCTCATGCAAACCCAACTGAGACTGGTGGTTCCAACATCAAGGAACCAGCAGGTTCTCGGGGGTAACAGGTGCATGAGACTTCGATCAGCAGTTAAGAAGGAGACTTCAATTACTGGTCAAAAGGAGGGGACACCAATGGTGGACACCACAGTCAGAGGGAGACTTCGATCAGCAGATAAGAAGAAAGAGGAGGAACACTCTACTGGTTCTAAAAGGGGAACCAAGAGAAAGGTAGCAGTAGCCAAACCACCTCGATCTACAAAAGGTAAGTCTGTAGAGTCACCAATTACTAGTTCTACTTACTTAAGTGCTAGAGTGGTGTTATTTGGGTGTAGAGTTAGGTTGGCTATTTTGATGTGCTTGCTCTTTCTAATTACAAGAGTCTGATTGAGTACCAAGGCTGGATGTCTTTATTTGACTGTTCTGCTGCGAATGTGTCTGGTGTAAGAGAGTTTTATGTGAATTTGAAACAGTTGCCTGATATGTCCATTGGTTCTAATGTTGGAGGTGTTGATGTGAGTAAGTCTGTAGCTTCTTTGTCAAGTATGTTAGGAGTACCAAGAGATGGTTTTGACAAGTATTCGAGTGATTGGTGGCCTATGTTGGTAGGGGTCACACCTGATGAGATTTATGATTTCCTGTTTGGTGGGAAGATGCCTAAGAAGTATGTTGTGTTTAAGTCTGTTGATCTGAAAGAACCAGTCATGCTAGTTCTGCACTCTTTATGCAACAAAGTACTTCTCCAAAGGGCTCAAGGAAGGGGAACAGTTTGCATCATGGAGATGGTGCTGATATACCAGATGATGAAGAAGATAAAGATTAATCTTCCATCCTTGATGTTTGATCACATCATGAACTGTTATGGTTCATCCCATCATTCATTGCCCTATGGATCTATCATCACCCAATTGCTTAAGACCAATAAAGTTAGCTTAAGTGGATCTAGTGTACCTATTACAATATTCACCAAGGCTATACTTAAGCAAAAGGGTCTTGATATTGGAGCTGATGTGTTAAGGTTCAAATTTAAGGAACCAGTGGAGGCTAAGCCCCCTCCAAAGAAGAAACCCAAGGTAGAGGAACCAGTAGGACAAAATGTGGTTTTAGAGAGAATGGAGAGCCAGGAGAAGACTCTTGGTAAACTAATGCAGCTGGTCCAGGGTATCTCAACTTCTTTCGATACTAAGATAGAGCAGATGGAGAAGGAGCTAGCTGATACACAATTATTATTGCTCACAGTCCCAAATATCAAAGCTCAGATGGCTCCAGGTATTGACTCTGTTCCCCCAAAGACTCAGGTTTCAGCTATGGCCGCTGCAAGCAATTTGGTGGTTGCTGGTATAGAGGAACAAGTACATTATGAGGAAAAACAGCTGCAGCACGAGGAACCTAAGGATGAGGAACTTGCTGAGGAGGATGAAGAGGTCGAGGAAGAAGTTGTTGATGATGATGAAGCTGATGAAGATGAAGAAGAAGCTGAGCATGAAGAAGAGGAGGAGGAAGAGTATGATGGAGAGGAGTGATGCAGTTTGCTCCTGTTCCCCCTCCCTTATTTATTTTGATTCTTAAAATAACTGATTCTATTGGTCTGTAACTATTCTCACCCTATCCACGAACATTTCTTCTATGTGGAGTAGGGTCCTTTTGGTTGAACTTTGTTGACCTGTTTGAACACTGATTCTTGATATGTGATGATCTGTTTAACTAATTGCTTTTTACAGCATAACACTTGAATGGTGGTCTATGCCACTGTATGGATGAGCACATTTACAATTTGTGCACAATAATCTTACTTGAGAAACTTTTTAATGATGCCAAAAGGGGGAAATAGTGTCGAAGTTGAAGCCTAGAATCTGCTAGTTTAGATTGAGTCAAGTGTTAGTATTAGTTTCAGGAATCAGTTAGATTAGCTAACTTGTTCATTGAGTCTTTGAGTCTGCTGGTTGTGCTCAAATTCATTTGAGTACCAAATTGGGGTTTTTTGTTTCTGACATGTTTGGTTGCAGGAACTTCGATTAGTTTGTCATCATGACAAAGGGGGAATTTGTTGAGTCCCTTAGGTTTTGAGTGATGACAAACTGATACAGGAAACAGGACACTTAATTGTYAAAATAGTTGGTTTGGGAACCAGCTGATACAGGATACCTGTTTCCCTAGACAAGTTAATACTTATATGTGTTTATATTGAAACTAACTTGTCTTACTACAGGGAACAACTGAATAAACACAAGTTCATATACTGGTACAGAAGCAGTAGGAGTTGTTTCCTTGACTGTTATACTGAAAAAACAGTCACATACCTTTTATTGCACCTTAACCATGTTACATGTGCAGTAACTAGATTGATTCCAAGACTTGAAGTGTGAATACCTTTCGAAGTCATTCGAAGAAAGAGGTTGTGCTTACAATTGAAGTATTCAAAGGAAGATTCACGGTCTTGAAGATTACATGAAGAAAAGAAGAAATGCTTCTTAAATGTTTAATGTAGGAAATTCATGTAATATGCTCTATAGTATGACTTATATGTTTTGGTTTAAATGCTTATATGTGTTTTGAGTTATGGTATGAATTTTGGTACAAGATTGGAACAGAATTCATAACATACTCATTTAGGGAATCAGCTGTGTCCYTGAGTGGAATATGGCTGCGGTTTGAAAAAGAATTTTTCTAAAATATTTTGTAAAAGATTTATTTTGAAAATATGTTATGCAATTGGAAATATAGATGAGAATATATTTTGTTACCTTAAACCTAGGAGTATCTATCTTGTTCGAATTTAATTATCTTCCTGATCAAATCAAACAAGATAAATACTTTCCTTAAATCTCATCTTGCCTTGCTCGGTAAGTAGAGAGATTTAAGGAAACTAGGGTTAAGGTCAACATGCTTATATATACTCATCTAGACTCCTTAATTCCATACATCTCTCTCCACAGATTAAAAAGAAAGCAATTTTTGAGAGAAAACACAAAAGCATCAAAACCCTACTTTGAGTCATACACAAGAGCATTAGTCMAGRATATTAAATTCTCTTATTAGCTTTTTAGAAGTAAATTCAAAAGAGAGAAACTTTGATATTGTAAAGGCATTCAATAGAGGGGTTGGAAGCCAGGTGAGTGTTTGTGAGTTCAAACACAAGTTGGACTTACGAGTGTGAGTCGAGTGCACATTCAGAGTTGAGTGTAGGGTGTGCTGGTTCCCGGAGTAGGGAAACAACAGGGTGTGTGTGTTKTTTGTTTTTCGGAGTAGATTAATAAAAGAATATAGGGTAGGAGGACATAGTCCATAGTTGGGTGAACCTCATTAAACTTTCTGTTTCCTTTATTATTTTGTTTACATTCTGTTGCTTACAGGAACTAGCCCAACTGGTTCCTCATACTTAATCCGAAAAGAATGAAAAATAACCTAGGAGAACAGGATACTCAATTCACCCCTCCTCTTGAGTGTTATAAAACCTTCAAAGAGGACCACCGACATGCTTGTGGGAATATACCCCTTGCGTCGCCATATTGGTACATTTTGAGCTAATGACATTTGGCCACACAAATGAGGATGCTGGTTAAATGATTGACTTTCTCTTGCTTTTTCACTTTTCTCCTAGTGTACGATATATCAAAACATATGATTAATACARAATAAAGTTTCAATACACAATATGCATATAACATATAAATAAACAAACACATACCTTGAAAGCGCCTTCCTTGTGTTTATTTTCAAATTTTTCCCAAACATCTTTAGTGATAAAAGAATACATTTCATGAGGAAGTCTATTATTTTGTGGCTTCTTTCTAGTACACGGGATCCATCTACTCACCAACTTTGTTTTGAAATCTCTCCATTTTTTATCACATGATTCAAGGACTTCAGTTATTTTCCTCGTTGTCTTCAATATTAAATTCTCTCTATAAAAAACAATGCAATAACAAAGGATTTTAAATTTTCTTCTAGTTTAATAATAGCAAACGCATTTACAATTAGAAATTAATTACTACAAAACAAGTACATAAGGTTTACCTTGACATCTTCCCAAAGTGTATCCTTTATTCCTTGTGGAACTTCTCCCCAAGTGTCGATCAATATGGAGACTTTTGAACGACTAATTTGTCCACAATGCTTGGCATAATCTTTTACCCATGGACCAATTGGACGATTATATTCGTCCCATTCAAGTACCCTTTTCAGTCCAGGTACAAATTTAAGTCATTTCGAAGGACCCCTAGGTTTTCCAAGTTTCCTATTGCTCTTTTCTTGTGAGTCTTGTTGCTCTTGAGGTTGTTCTATTTCATTGCCATTGTTGTCATGGGAAGTGTGACTATTATCTTCCATGTTTTCGTCGTTCATGATTTTCACGGACCTGTATCACATAAGTAAAATAAAAATGATTAGTCATTTCACAGTGTATTAGATTTAAGAAATAAGTAATGAAAAAAAAGCATCTATACATCAACTACAGTAAAATAAAAGATGTTATACCAAACTCATTATTTATCCTTAGCAACATATAAACCTTCATCATGATCTTCACGTATGTAATATGCGTGAATACTATCCCTCGGCACTTTAGTTGGATGATGTGTCAAAGTAGATGGTGGAACTTGATTAAATTGCTCATCATAGTCTTCTTCATCACTCACATCCTCAATGCCAAGTATTCTTCTCTTACCATCAATGACAATCGACTATTTATTATCAACAGGATCTGTCATGTAAAAAACTTGCTTTGCTTGTGATGCTAATATAAAAGTATCTTCATGATGCCCTAACTTTCCAAAATTAACAAGGGTAAGTAACCCATATTCATCCTTTTTCACACCAAGTTGACTATCAACCCACTTACAATGAAACAGACCAACTTTAAAGGGGACATATTCAAGCTCTACCATTTCCTCAATGAACCCGTAATAAGGCTTTCTAGTTTCAACATCATTTTCACTAGATGAAAAAGCAAACAAAGAAACACTGCTATTTTGAATTGTTGATTTGTCATCTTGTTGCTTTGTGTAAAAAGAATATCCATTGATGTCATAACCATCATATGTGATAACTTGTGTCTTTGGACCATATGCCAACCATCTTAAAGTTTCAGAAACATCATTAGGGGTAGTTGACAACTCATCCATCACTCGATCTTTGAACCATTGCACAAAGTTAAGATTATGCTCCTTCATTAAATCACGTTTGCTTTTTGTTGGATTTTGAACTCTTAAAAAATTCATACGCTCATCTAAATAAGGATGTGCTTCACTGAGATTTAGCAACACAAAGAGCTCTAACCTTTTTCTCAAATCAACATCAATATTTTTGGTGTTTTTATGAAGAGTTCCAAGTCCCTCAAGCCTTCCTTCGTGACAAGATTTTGGCAATCCTACGAACTCTACTCCTTCTAAGTAGTCGGTTACATACTCAACAACTTCCTTAGCAACTGTTCGTTGCACAATGCTAGCTTCAAGCCTAGTGGGATTCAAGGTTTTCCCTTTCAAGTTTCCCATATGACATTCAAAAGGCCACATAGATCTCATACAAACTGGGCCACAAAGTTTCATTTTATGTACAAGATGTATCACCAAATGAGGCATGATGTCAAAAAATGATGGTGGAAAGTACATTTKAAATCGACACATTGTTTCGATGATATCAGCTTGCAAGTCATCTAAAATTTGTGGATCAATGACCTTATTTGAAATGGTCTTGAAAAAGAAACAAAGCCTTGTGATAGTGCTTCTTACTTCCGAAGGCAATATTCATCGAATTGCAATGGGTAACAAATGTTTCAAGATGATATGACAATTGTGAGATTTCAAACCAACCAACTTCAAGTCTTTCATTGATACAATCCTTCGAAAATTGGATGAGTATCCAGATGGAACTTTCAAATCATGCAAAGACTTGCAAAAGCTTTGCTTCTCTTCTTTAGATAAGGTGTAGCAAGCTGGCGGAAGGTAGTAGCGTTTTCCCCGCTATTGAGGTGCTAACTTTATCCGACCCATAGCAGCCATGTCTCTTCTTGCATTCAAACCATATTTTGTTTTTCCAGGCAAATTTAACAATGTCCCAACAATAGCATCGTGCACATTTTTCTCGATGTGCATCGGATCAAGGCAATGTCCTACATCTAATTCTTCCCAATATGGGAGATCCCATAATTTTGACCTTTTCTTATACAAGCTCTTTTTATTACCTTTGAAAGGCTTTCCGAAAAATGGTTTCAATGTCTTTCACTTTCTCATADACCTCTTTTCCTCGTAAAGGAAGACGAGCAACACCCTTCTCAACTTGACCATTGAATGCCTTTTTATTTTTGCGAAATGGGTGCTCAATAGGAAGCCATTTACGATTCACAATGTATACATCCTTCCCACTATGGTCTAGCCATAATCCAACCATGTCATCCTTACATATTGGGCATGCCTTTTTTCCTTTGACCTTGTACCCCGACAAATTCCCATAAGTTGGAAAGTCATTAATTGTACAAACAATCATGGCACGTAAAGTGAAATTTGTTTTAGTGCAAGCATCAAACGCTGAGATACCATCCTTCCACTACAATATCAAATCTTCTATGAGTGGTTCAAGATACACATCGATATCATTTCCGGGTTGTTGAGGGCCAGAGATTAGAAGTGGCATCATAATGAACCTTCGCTTCATGCATAACCATGGAGGCAAATTATAGAGTGTTAAAAGGATAGGCCAAGTACTAAGTTAGGTTCTAAGTGTTCCAAATGGGTTAATCCCATCAGTGCAAAGACCAAGTCGGAGATTCCTAACTTCATCCTTGAAGAATTTGTACTTTCGATCAATGTTCCTCCATTGTGTAGAATTAGTCGGATGTCTAAGCTTCCCATCTTTTTTTCTTCTTTGTCATGCCATTGTAATAACTCCGCAATCTTTTCCTTCGAGAATAAACGCTTAAATCTTGGAATTATTGGAAGATACCAAAGAACCTTTGCAGCAGAATTGTTCTTTCTTACCCCTAAACTTGTCTCCTTCGTCTTATAARGGGACAATCCACATTCTGGACATTCATGCAAATCTTTATACTCATTTCGGTATAATATGCAATCATTCGGACATGCATGTATCTTTTCATATCCCATGTGAAAAGGGCATAACAATTTTTTGGCCTCGTAGTTAGAACTCGGCATTTCATTCTTTTCGGGTAGCATCTTTGCCAAGAGCTTCAATAAATCTGTGAAGCTCTTGTCGGTCCAACTATGCTTGGCCTTAAAGTTAAATAACCTAAGTACTTCAGAAAGTTTAGTGAAAGTCTCACAACCAGGATACAAAGGCAGCGTGGAAGCATTCACAATACTTTCATATCCAAAGGGTTGGTCATTGAGATCACCTTCAATATTCTCCATCATCTCTTCCACCCTATCCTTTTCATATTCATTGTCATCATCATCTCCCTCTACCTCACCTTCTATGTTTGGAGGAGGATTCACACTAGAACCATACTCATTAATTAGTGGTCGGCCCATGATCCAAAGCCTCACCATGCCATGTCCATGTTGTATAGTTACTCTTAAACCCACGACGAATTAGGTGGTCCTTGATTTCATCATTATCACGAAAACCTCAAGCGTTATTACAATCTCTACAAGGACAAAGAATTATGTTTGACCCATTTCGACATTGGTGTTCAAGGGCAACCCGAACAAATTCGTGCACCCTTTGTACAAACCTTAAGGATAGTCGGTTACTATTGTACATCCAACTTTGATTCATATTCTATCGCTTAGGAATAAGCGAAACAATCTAATATTACAATACTACATTTGTTCATGTAATCATCACATCAATTTGGAACTAGTATATTGCATTGACTTCTTTTAATATTCTATGTTATTTAACAAATGAATTCAAATGTTTCCACTACATTATTATATTTATATATCACACATTATATTATATATATATGAATGAAATTAGGTGCATAATTTCAAAGAGGTAAATATAGAATATACTACAAGTTGACATTTTTTTATTCCTTTGGATGTTGCTTCTAGGAACAATTGGCAGTAGCACTTCACACCTAAATAAGATTTATTAAAAAAAACAGAATTTAATAAACCAAATCAGATTGTATAATAGTGACTATATAATAAACTAATAGTGATTACATCAGATTGTATAATAAACTAATAGTGATTAGATCAGATTGTATATAATAGTGATTACATTAATAAATAAAGCCATCAACTAATGGAGCAACAAAAAACATAGATATTCAAGCTCTAATAAACAAAGCAATCAACTACAAATTGGGATTGAGAAAAAAGAGAGAGGATGTACCTTGAAAGTAACAATAGCAACCATAAGATTATTGAACCGCACAAGCAGATAAACTACTAATGGAGCAGATCAGATTGTTGTCACAACAATAGCAACAACGAGCAGATCAAATTAGACCTGAACCGCACGCACAACCACTAGGGGGATGCTGCCCTTATGCGAGTAGCCAAGACTAGAGACAGCAAGGACAGAAACAACGACCGCGACGAGGAACAACAACGACCCAACATTAATGTATTCTGCAAACTCAAATAATTAGTGACAAGGGTAAAGCAACTCCCATTAAAAATACCTATCTTTCTGTTATACACAGAATACACTGGTTGAATAATTAATTAATAAGGTATTTCTGACATTAAATAATATACTTATATACTTCTCAATAACAATGTATCCATGCATGATAGATGTTCATTATTTTGATACAAGTTGATGGATACACAATGATTACTTGTCTCCTAATATTTTCGGATTTATCTTCAACACTTAGCTTATTCCACTCTATTATTATTATTTAATAAAATATCTCCCCTACAATCAATGGTGGTTAGAATAGTGTAGCAACGTTTTCTTTTAAATTAATACATTATTACTCTACTGTACTGTAAATCAAGTTTAGTATGCAAATTAATACATTAATACATTATGATGCTTATTGTATCTAATAATTTATTAATGAAGATGTAGGATACCATAGGCTAATAAACAAAGCCATCAACTAATGGAGCAACAAAAAACATAGATAACAATTTAATAAACAAAGCAATCAACAATAGCAACCAAGAGCAAAAAAGAAATAATATACCTTGGAAGCAACCAAGAACAAAGGAAATTTGTTGCCACAACAATAGCAACCACGCACGAGTAGCCTAGCTTATGGCAACAACCACGACCACGACCAACCTAATGCGAGTAGCCACAAGCTCGAGTCGGGGCCTGAGGTCACCCTCGACCAAAGACAACATTGGCAGCAACCACGACCGCGTCGAGGAACAACAAAGACAACAACAGCACGCAGAACTGGGGGCGTGAATGGCTGCACAACAAGTACTTCTTCGCCGCAAATTAGGGATTCAATAAGCGACCTGAATTGGTGCTGCAAATTAGGGCGTGAATGGCTGCATTTCTTCAAGAATTAAAGCTTAAATGGCTTCAATCGGCGACWTGAATTGGCGCTGKAAATTAGGGCTTGATAGGCTGCATTTCTTCAATAATTAGGGCATGAATGGCTTCAATTCGTCACCTAAATTGGGGCTGAAAATTAGGGCTTTGAATGTTCTTACGTGGTGATGAAATTTAGGTCGAATTGTTGCTGTGGAGTTGATGTTCCAATTGATAAAATTGATTTTTTTGGAGTTAATTTTTGTTGATGAGTTTTAGGTCGAATAATGTTTGCGTGAGAGTGTATGTCTATTTACGTAAGTGAACTTGATTTTTTTTATGTCAATACTTCTATTTGCGTCGAATCTCAAATGAATGTGACGCAAATAACTTAGCCCCTACTACATCTATTTGCGTCGAACAGTACAAATCCTCGACGTAATTAATTCACCTAATTGCGTCGCACTTGAGCAGAAAGTGCAACGCAAATAGATTAGCACACTTTTTTACACGATATACCAGCTATTTGCGTCGCAACTGAGCCTAAAGTGCGACGCAAATAGATAAAACTTGATATATTTGCATCGCATGCACCAGGGTGCGACGCAAATAGGCAATTTTGTACTAGTGGCTAAAAGATAGATGCATGCATGGACACAAGTTCCCCATGAAGTTCAGGACGGAGGCACCGAAAAGGATGAAGGCAGATAACAACAAAACCACACACACCAACATCCCCAGTGAACACAAGAGCACTAATATAGATGAAAGCAAGCAGGTTAGCATAGAAACCAACATCAACACAAGCACTAATAGACATGTATCAACTAAGCAAGCAGCAAGCAAGCAAGTAACAGCATTCGTAGGTGCAGGTAAAACTAATGCATTTGTTTTGCTGGTACCAAGTACTTTGGCTTTCGTTTTACAAGACTTTTACAAGTCAAAGTCGGGGCTTCTGTAGATACCTATATTGTCCCTAGTCCAATACGACCGATGATAAGACACCCCTTGCAACACAGAAGCTGAATTGAGAGAGTGCTAGGGCCCTAAGAGACCCTAAAAAGGCAAGTTTTCACTACATCGGGCACCTTTCAGTACACAAAGCACCCGTATAAGTAATTTTTAGTTTCAAAATAATTTTAACTTATTTTAAAACATTTTTTCTAGGATTTTTTCAGATTTTTTCGGATTTTTTCTAAATTTTTCTAAGCATTTTTGGCAATTTTTGAAATTTTCAACAATTTCATTAATTTTGCGATAATTAATTAAATTACGAAAACAATTCTAAAATTCATGATATTTTAACACAACACACTATATTTTYCAAATAATTTTAAGCATATTTGTTCATAATTTTTGAAGTTGTGGAAAATTAGTTATGAATTTCCGAAGAAAAAACGCGCACCCGAGCAAAACGGCTCATTTCGGGAGTTTCGAGGCTGCACCTGAGCTTGGGGCTTACACTAATATCTCCCAAAATCAATCAGTGATTTTGTGTAAAAATATCGAAATCAAATAAAATCAAATGATATTTTATTTCGATTTTGTATGATAAGCAATCGTCAAAAAAGGGCAAAACAAATCAAAATCGCAATAAAATCAGTTGCAATCATATAAAATCACACGTATATTTTATATGATTTATCTCGATTTTATATCATTACGATCTCACTATTCGAGGCAAGGCGAATCAGCCAAATATCCCGAAAAGCGCAATAAAATCAGTTGCAATCATATAAAATAAAGAATATATTTTATATGATTTTATCTTGATATTATTTCAATTTCGACCCTTGCCTATAAATACAAAAACCCCTGCCTTCATTTGGACGACTTTCACACATCACATACACCTCTCATACTCTCTCTGTCTCATCAAATACTCTCGCTCACACATTCAAATTCACACAAATTATTTTGCATTTCAAATACAATTACAAAGTTCTTTAAGATTTCTTTAAGGGTTCTTTACAGTTCTTAAGGGTTCTTCAAAGGTTCTTAAGGGTTTCAAAGGATCCAAGGCATCGTTCTCGGTCGAAAGCCCCGTGTTGCAGGGTAAGTTTAAGGCCGATGTCTTAATTTCTTAGCACCCTTTTGTATGCTTGTTAGAATTTGACTTTCTATGTAATTGGCATGTAATATTAATTAACAACTATTTGACATGAATTAAAATCAACATTAGGCACAACTTTAATTCTTTTTGAATGTTTGCATGCTTGCAAATCACACAACTATTATGTCTTAAACAAGACCYACAAATTGCATGTTGTCACGCCTAATAAGACTAATTCATGGACAAATTGGCTTTTAGGCACCCTTTAATACGGATCTAAACAACACATGTCGCAACAACAAATTAGTCCTCTATGCATCAATTTCTGTTAAGCAACCCACATAGTAATTTGCTTGCTTAGGGTTAAAACGGAAATTTGCTCGTTGTCTTTTTGATAATGGACTCGCAATGACCGAGTAGAAGAGGCCGCCAGACGTGGGGGGGTTGTTGTGCACTACTTCACCCTTACCCTTGTCCCCTAATCCAGACTTTTGGTGCAATACCAGACATGGAGTCCTTCGCCTTGCTTTATGCAATTACAGGCAAGGCTTAAAACAGGTTTCACAGCTTCCCAAAAGAAGTGCGGTGGCGACTTCCTCTACTCGTTTCGATTATAAACACAGAACTCCAGGTATACTCACACTATGCAAAAGTAGGAATTCAATTCTAGCAAAACCCGAGTCATCAACTAATTGTACCCCCCGAAGGAGGGGGACCGGATCTAGTCCGCCCTGGTGACGCCCCGACGTCCGTACAAGAACAGAACAGAAGGCTTGAGCAATTTGTGTCTCAAGATTTCAGAGAGAAAAGAAACACAGAATAAGAAGATTAGAAATCGCGAGGAWTATTATATATAACCGCAAGTGAGAGAAAGAACAATGGAAAGTGTTTGATAAAAAGAAGAAAATATTTGATCACATGCAAAATATATATATCAAGGTAAGATTGAAAGGCAATGGATATTTCGCAAGAAATTTGAACAATTATTCGTTCTTACAAGTGGCAGTTGCCATAATTACAGCCGACTTTGCAATTAAGTCCAAAATTTGACTTCGGCTGAAATTAGAATATAATATTCATAAATTAGTCGCCTCAAGAAACTGGTTCCTAAGTGGTCTGCCACTGGTATGTGCAAACATACCCTTTTTCAACACTTATGCCAATGTGCCTTGAGTACTTGATTGATTAGTTCAGCATCACATAAGAACTTTGTGAGCCTTAAAAAGCAGAAAGAAAAACAAAAGAAGAAAACAAAGACAAAAACAAAAAGAATATATATACAAAGAAGACATCATTTTGACAAGCCAAATGAGGCAAGTGAAGACCTAAGAGCTCATTGTCTAATTTTAATTATAGCAAACAAGGTACCAAGCTTGATGAACACTTCTCTGCTCAAAGTTTTGTAAATATGTCAGCTAGTTGATCTTCTGACCTACAAAACTCCATCTCAACATTACCTTTCTCAACATTGTCCCTTAGAAAATGATGTCTAATCTCAATATGCTTGGTTTTAGAGTGTTGGACAGGATTTTTCAAAATATGAATAGCACTTGTGTTATCACATAAAATGGGAACACTTCCGAAACAAACCCCAAAATCTTTTAGTTGTGACTTTATCCACAACAACTAAGCACAACACAAAGCAGCCGCAATGTACTCAGAATCGGCTGTAGATAAAGCCACAAAATTTTGTTTCTCTGATCCCCATGAGATGAGACAAGAACATAAGTGGGCCATTCCAGAAGTGCTCTTCCTGTCCACAATAAAACCAGCAAAGTCAGCATAAGTGTATCTGTAGACACCTAAATGTGTCTCCCAAAATGAGTAATCCGTGATGAAACATACCGCGTCTCGCGATTGTTTTGACTCAGAAAAGATGCTTTGAACTCACAAAAGTTGGAAATACGTGAGGTCATACTCGGAACTATTGAGCAAAGGACAAACAAAGGGGGCAAAGATATTTTCTTTTATTATTTTAATTATTTTCTATTTTTAGGATTTTCATTGCATTCTTCACATTTTTCTGAGCTCACCAGTATTTTTAGATTATTTTTCTGATTTTTCTTTTATTTTCTATGATTTTATAAGTTTTATACGCAGAAAATAACAAAAAACAAAATACACAAAAATACTCCGGAAATACGTGGACCTTCTAGAACACTCTAGAACTCCTTGTTGGAGAGCAAGGGTGTCTAGTGCGTCGAATCAAAGCGAATCACGTATTATGGAAAATAAAATCGGAGGAAATAAAAAAAAATAGGCGGAGAATATATACGCAGCCTCCTGCGTATATACGCAGCTCTCTGCGTATATACACAGGTTTCCTGCGTATATACGCAGGGTTTCTCCTCCTTTTTCCCCTCGCGCCTATAAATACGTGCCTTGCTCATTCCGAAAAGAGCACGATTTTTCAACTGACACACGTCTATTCTATCTCTCTCCGCCTCTAACTTGCGTATTCTTTCTCTCACTCTCTCACACTCTAAATACATTCGTTCTTGAGTTCTAAGCATCGATTCTGTTTCGATTCAACAAGCGAAATCAAGGTATAAATCTGAGATTACTCACCTAACATCTTTTGACTCTTTCTTAATTCCTTTTGTCACTTTTAATTTGACTAATTATTATTGCCGAGT
>SNQN01002420.1:0-34612 GCA_008642245.1 Bassia scoparia | reverse complement strand
GTGGGGCCACTAGTTTGGCACCAATGTTTCGGGCGTCCGTGAATAACCTATATAGGCACGGTGGCGATCCCCTCAATTCGACAACACACCCCAACGCATTCACATGCGGATTCCATGGCTCAATTCCATGACACTGAAGCTGAGGTCAAGCCCCCTAAGGCGGGGCGAAGCCCTACAGTTTCCAATTAGGTTCATACTGCTTCCTTTTGGATACCACAGACATAGATAATCAGTACCATTAAGATACCTCAGAATCCTCTTGATAGCCTTTAGGTGAGATTCCTTAGGGTTGGATTGAAATCTAGCACACAACCCTACTAAAACACTATACCTGGCCTACTTGCTCTCAAGTGCAACAATGAGCCAATCATACCTCTGTACAACTTACTCTCGACATCTTTTCCATTCTCATCTAGGCTCACTTTTGTAGAAGTTGGAATAGGTGTTTCATAGGATTTACTATCCTGCAGACCATATCTCTTCAATAGTTCCTTTAGATATTTCTGCTGATGGATCATGATTCCATCCTTCGTTTGCTTGATTTGAAGCCCTAGGAAGAACCCAAGTCCTCCCATCATACTCATCTCAAATTCACTTTTCATCAAATCTGCAAACTCATCACACAAATCAGGATTAGTAGCTCCGAAAAAAATATCATCAACATATATCTAAAACACTAACAGATCAGTTCCCATGTCTTTTAAGAATAGTGTCTTGTCAAGCGAGCCTCTATTATAGCCATTTTCTAGAAGAAAACTAGAAAGTCTCTCATACCATGCTCTAAGAGCTTGTTTGAGACCATAAAGAGCTTTGTCAAGTTTAAACACATGGTTTGGTAAGTCACRATCCTCAAATCCAGGAGGTTGTTCCACATAGACATCTTCCCTCAAATAGCCATTAAGAAAGGTTGTCTTAACATCCATTTGAAAGAGTTTGAAGTTCATGTGTGCAGTAAACGCAATTAAAATCCTGATTGCTTCAAGCCTTGGTACTGCAGAAAAGGTTTCATCGTAATCAATTCCTTCTTGTTGACTAAACCCTTGAACCACTAGCCTGGCTTTATTTCTGATTATAATACTTGAATCATCCAATTTGTTTCTGAATACCCATTTAGTTCCAATAACAGACATATTTTCCTTCCTGGGTTCAAGATGTTAAACTTGATTTCTCTCAAACTGGTTGAGTTCATCTTGCATAGCTAGAACCTAATTTGGATCTGTTAAGGCCACTTTATAGTCACGTGGTTCAATATTTGAAAGGAAGGAATAGAATGCACAATATTTTTGTAAAGTAGAGTTCCTAGTCTGCACCCCTTTGTTAATATCACTAATTATAAGATCAGTGGGGTGAGAGGACTTATACTTAAAGGATTTGTTTGTCTAAGAGTTTTCATGTGTGCTTTCCAATGTTGAACCTAGTCTAGTACTGGTTCCCCCTATGTCATTTTCATTTTGAATGGGTGAACCAGTTCCTCTAGTGATCTTAGCTGCATCATCTTCATGTGGATGAGCCTCTGAGTCACTTTCTTCTTCCTTTACGTCTTGAGCTGCACGATTTTGTGTTGTACTAGACTCTTCCTCTCTGGGAAAGTTGTGTGGTGAGCTTGGTTCAACATCATTTCCTTCCTCAGCTCTGGTGAAGTTCAGCATACCAATCTCGAACTCATCAACATAATCAACCTGCACATGCTTGCTGAACATGTTAGTCTCATCAAACAAAACATGTATACTTTCTTTAACAAATAAGGTTCTTTTGTTGAACACTTTCTATGCCTTGTTGTGTGAAAAATATCCAACGAAAACTGCCTTATCACTCCTTGGGTCAAATTTGTCCAAACTAGATTTACCATTATTATGTACAAAGAATTTGCACCAAAAAAGGCGTAAATGTGCAATGTTTTGTTTTCTTGCCCTAAGGAGTTCATATGGAGTTTTCTTAAGAAGTGGTCTCAATATTACCCTGTTCAAAATATAACACGTAGTACTTACAGCTTCAGCCCAGAAGTTTRGAGGTAAACCACTCTCTAGAAGCATAGTTCTTGCAATTTCTTCTAAATCAATCAGTGATTTTCCTCTCAACTACTCCATTTTGTTGTGGAGTTTCTGGGAGCTGAAAAGTTGTGAGTTACACCATGATAATTGCAGTAGGTCACAAAACTGACATTGTCAAATTCAAAACAATTATCAGATTGGATAGAGACTAGTTAATGATTAATCTTGTTTTCGACTTGTTTTTACTAAGATCTCAAATACTTCAAAAGTTTTATTCTTAAATTTTAGAAAAATTGTCCAAGTATAACGAGAATAAACATCAACCAAAACAAACACATAACTATGACCATTTCTACCTTGCACACACAGAGGTCCACACAAATCCATGTGCACAAGCTCGAATGGTCTAGTTGTGCTTACAACCTTCTTTTGCTGCAAAGAAGACTTGACATGCTTGCATTTTGCACATTAATGACAAATATGATCTGCCGCAAACTTGATGTTAAGTAAACCTGTAACCAAATCCTGAGATCGTAGTTTATTTAGCAAATAAAAACTTACATGTCTAAGTCTCTTATGCCACAGCCAATGGTCATCCTCAATAACACTAAGACTAGTAGCACTGGTCTTGGGAATCTGACTCAAGAATGTTATGTAAACATTATTGTGTCTGAACCCCTTGCAGACCAGTTCCTTTGTTTCAGTGTTTACTATGTGAGAAAGATTAGTTTCAAATTCAACATGGTTTCCTTTGTCACACAGCTTAGAGATACTCAAGAGGTTATGTTTCAAACCTTCAACAAAACAAACATTATCAATTTCTTGGGAAAGTGTCTTACCAACCTTACCTATACCTAGAGCTGTCAGTTTGGTTAGAATTTATAGAAACTGAAATGTTAACTAAAAACTGATTGGAAACTGAACTGACGCAAACTGATAATTGAAAATCAACTGTCAGGAGTCAACTGGAACTGAACTGCAACTGAACTGYAACAAACTAAAARTGAACTACAACTGAACTAAACAAACTGAAACTAAACTGAAACAAACTGAAACTAAAATTCATTGCTTAAAACTGAAAAAGGTTGGTCAAATAATTGAATTGACATTCAACTGAACTTAAACTTAACTAAATTGGAATTGAACCTGAATTGAAACTTAACCAATAACCAAAAATATTTCTTTTAAATTACTTGCCCTTAATTTGTAATAATGCATCAATCAATTATACATTTACTTAAATTTTATATTATTTTAATTTGTGGAGCTATGAAATATAATTGACATAGACTTACTTAATATTTACATAAACTTATATATAATTGACATAGTGACGGTTGTATAACATGAATGGGATAAGAATGGTCTAAAACACATGTGACTTACATATAATTGACATAGACTTACTAAAGATTTACATAGACTTACCTTATTTGACATAGACTTACATAGTATTTACATAGACATATCTAGATTGACATAATTTAGACCTGATTTTGTTGCCCCACTTGAATTTTTTGACGCACATATTGCACTTTACATTTAGTTTTCCTTTATTTTCATTACATATTTGTGTTATAGACCACCCTTCATCCCATGTATGTTATAGACAAATAGTTACTCAAACCAAAAACGATTAACTTTATATATAACTAGCTAACATGTATTTTTGCTTTCAACCGAAATTAACCATTAAGAAACGATTTTTTTTATCAAAGACGTCAAACTGCTATAGTTCAAACTGAYATAAATTGAAATTAAAATGAACCAATTAAGTTCAAACTAAAATAAACTGAAATGAACACATTAAGTTCAAACTGAAATAAACAGAAACTGAACTGAAACTTAAATTGAAAAAAACTGGACTACARTGAACTGAACTATTTACACATTGAACTAAAATATACTGAACTAAATTATAACTAAACTATTATGGTTTAACTAGAATTAAAAGAACTAACTGAACTGACAGCTTTACCTATACCTTTGATCAAACCTTTGTTATTATCCCCAAAGGTGACACTTCCTCCTTCATAGGCTACGAGTAAAAGAAATTGACTTTTATCACCGGACATGTGTCTTGAGCAACCACTGTCCAAATACCAATATGGCTTTCCTTTCACTCTAACCTGCACGAACAAATCAAGGTTTAGTTTTAGGAACCCAGATTTTCTTGGGTTCCTTTTTCCTAGGAGCTGGTTTGGCTCTATCCTTTCTAACCCAAATTTGTTTCACAGTTGTCCCTTTTTGTTTTATCATGTTTCTCCTTTTTGGAACAATTTTGTGTGTGACCTTTTGGACTCTGTATATTTTGGACATGTGACTGATTTCTTTTATTATATTTTGCTTAGTCCAGCAAGAATCAATCATATGTCCATTCTTACCACAATAGGTGTAAACGTGCATGTCTTTTGTGGCTGTTGGGAACTAGAACCAGAATACCCTAGTCCAAACCTCTGAGAATTTGGGGGTTGAGAAGCTAGGATATTTAGAGTACTTGGAGCATCGAGCAACTTGTTCATTTGTCTTCGGTAGTCACTTAAGTCCTTTTCTTTGGTTTCAAGTTTCTTAAGCTGAGCTTCATTAAATTCTGCAGTAATAGCAAGATCTAATTTTTCCCTATGAAGCTCATCCTTAAGTTTTGAAACCAGATCCAGGTCTGGTTCAGTAGTGGTCTCAATGTTTTTGCCCTTTTGAAGTTTGTATATTTCGGCTTGAAGATCACAGATTTTATCTTCATATTCCAAATGTAATTGTTGGGTCCCTTAGGTTTTGAATGATGACAAACCAATAAAAGAAACAAGATACTTAATTGTGAATATAGTTGGTTTTGGGAACCAGCTGTTATAGGATACTTGTTTCCCCAGACAAGTTAATACTTATTGTGTATGTATTGAAACTAACTTGTTTGTTACAGGGAATAGCTGGATACACACAAAGCTCATATACTGGTACAGAACCAGTAAGAGTTGTTTCCTTGARTGTTATGCTGAAAAACAGTCATATATCTTCTATTGCACCTTAACCATGCTACATGTGCAGTAATAGGAAAATTCCAAGACTTGAAGTGTGAAGCCTTTCGAAGAAAGAAGTTGTGCTAAAAATTGAAGTATTCAAAGGAATATTCAAAGTCTTGAAGATTACATAAAGAATAGAAGAAATACTCTTAAAAGTTTAAATCTAGGAATTCATATAATATGCTTTGGAGTGTGACTTAATTGTTATGGTTTAAGTGCTTATATGTGATTTGAGTTATAGTATGAATTCTGGTACAAGATTGGAACAAAATTCATAACATACTCAATTAGGGAACCAGGCTGGGGAACCAGTTGTGTCCTTGAGTGGAATTATGGCTGCGGTTTTGAAAAAGAATTTTTCTAAAATATTTTGTAAAAGATATATTTTGAAAATAAAGTTTGCAGTTGGAAATATAGATGAGAATATGGTTGTTGCCTTAAACTTAGGAGTATATATCTTGTTCGATTATTTCCTTAAAAGATTAAAATCGAAGAAGATAAATACCTTCCATAAATCTCATCTTGCCTTGCTCGGCATGTAGAGATTTAATGAAACTAGGGTTAAGGTTAACAAACATATATATACTCATCTATACTTCTAATTCCATAGAGCTCTCCACGGATCAAAAAGAGTTTTATCATTGAGTGAAAGACACAAAGCACAAGAACCTTACTTTGAGTCATACATAAGAGCATTAGTCGAGCTTCATTATTTCTCTTATTAGCTTGTTAGAAGTAAATCAAAAGAGAAAAAAGGTTGATATTGTAAAGGCATTCAACAGAGYGGTTGAAGGCCTGGTGAGTGTTTGTGAGTTCAAACACAAATTTGACTTACGAGTGTGAGTCGAGTGCACATTTAGAGTTGAGTGTGGGGTGTGCTGGTTCTCGGAGTAGGGAAACAGCAAAGTGAGTGTGTTCTTTGTTTTTTGGAGTAGATTAATAAAAGAACATAGGGTAGGAGGACGTAGCCCAGAGTTGGGTGAACCTCGTTAAATCTTGTCTGTTCATTATTGTTTTATTTATATTTCGCTGCTTATAGGAACTAGCCCAACTGGTTCCTCAGACTAAGTCCGAAAAGAAAGAAAAATTGGTAATAGATAGTTATACTCAATTCACCCTCCCCTCTCTTGAGTATCATAAAACCTTCAATTGGTATTAGAGCCAAGACTTCTTGCAAGAGTAACATCTAGAGAAGTCAAGTATGAGTACTCAACAGTTAGMTGCCATTGGTTATGATAGCAAGACACCAAGGTTCAACGGTAGCAACTATGCATGGTGGAAGAACAGGATTAAGAATGTGATTATGGGGATTGATTATGAGTGTTGGCTTGTAATCAAAAATTGTCCTAACACGATCAGGAAGACTGACTCTGAAGGAAACAAGACTCCAAAGAAAGACAGTGAACTGGTGACTGTTGATTACAAACTACTTGAGAAGAATGCAAAAGCAATGTCCATATTACAAGAAGCCATAGGTGAGACAGAGTATAATGGAATTTCTAGATGCAGCAGTGCAAAAGAAATTTTGAATACTCTAGAACTTGCTTATGAGGGAACCAACGAGGTAAAAAGATCCAAAATTGATTTACTTATGTCTAAATATGAATTGTTTGCAATGAATAAGGGTGAAAAGATCAATGATTGTTTTCGTAGATTCATGACAATAATCAATGATCTTAGATCCCTTAGCAAAAGTTTTACTGATGATGATCTTGTGAGAAAAGTATTGCGCAGTTTAACAGATGCATGGACAGCCAAGATCACTGTATCTATGAAGCCAAAGACTTCTCTACTTTGTCTCTAGAACAGCTGATTGGTTCCTTCATGACTCATGAATTATTGATTGACTCAAAATCTGAGAAGGAACCAGCCAGAGGCATAGCCCTTAAGGGAACAGTAGAAGAGGATGAAGATGAGATTGGCATGATTGCCAAAAGGTTTGAAAGAACACTCCGAGATCAGAGGAAGAAATTCAAAGTTAAACATTTCAAAAAGACTAACTCATCTTCTGTAGGGTGCTTCAAGTGTGGAGAAAAGGGACATCTAATCAGAGATTGTCCTAAGTGGAAGGAAAAACAGTCCAAGTTTGGAGAAAAGCGAGCTTTCAAGAATGCTATGATAGCATCAATGTGGGGTGATTCTGACTCAGGATCTGATGAGGATGAAGAATCACCTAACCCTAGTGTTTGCATGACTGCCTTTGCAAACATCAAGGGAAATAACACTGATTCCGGAACCAGAGGGGGAACCAGCACATTTGAAAAGTGCTTGATGGCCAAGAAGGATGTACTGCATGAACACAAGGTAAACTTGTTAGGGATAATATGCTTGCTTGTATAGACTCTTTATTAGATGAATGCTATAAACTAGGTGAAACTTACATAACTGGCAAAAGAGAACTTAAAAAAAACGTACTGAATGGAAGTTGCTATTGCTAGTTGTGACACGTTAAAGAAGTTGCCATGAATTAAAAGATCAAGTAGCAAAGCTTGAGGTTGAATTGACAAGTGCAAGGTAGAACTTGAAAAGGCCAAATCCTCTAAACCAAACTATCCAGTTGATGTGAAGAAAGATCGACCTCCTGGCTCTCCAGAGAACTTATCAACCTCAAGTGAGTCCTGTTGATTTTCAGCAGCTAGAGGAAAAGCAACCTTTTGTAGTAAGGACTTCTTTGTTGAAAGCCTTTAAATAATGTAGCAACTTAGAAGATCTAACAAAGAGAATGTTTACTCAAAGCTACACACTATACTGTCCCCCAGTAGTACCAGTGAAGAAACTCGTGAATTGATAGATGAATTGAGGAAAGATATGTACCTACATGCTGAGATTTACATTGAAAAAGGGTAACAGCACAGTGATTACTACATATCTATGGATAGTATGATCTTGAATCTCAATTTAACAACTTAATCCTAAAAAGCGATGTTGTTAATTTAAAAAGAAAAGATGAGTTGTTAATTGAGAATCTTGAAGCAAGAGAGAAGGAATACATGAGAGTCATAGACATGTGAGTAAACTACTGACGCTCAGAAACCTTAGGGATATGACATCAAAACGTGGTAACCAGGGAAAGTTGGTCTTGGTTATAATAGACAAGGAACCAGGATGAACTGGTCTCCCAAGAAACCACATGGATCAGGGAATTTCAAAGAGGTAAGTATGTTATGTCTAGAGGACAGGCATGTTTGTTATCATTGTGGTATGAATGGACACAAGATTCATGAATGTCCAGCTAGAAAGAATAGTGTAAATAAGAACAATAAACATGTGAAATTGGTCTGGAAAAGAAAAGACCAACCAGATGCAAATGTTGTGGAAAAGGGACCCAAGAAAGTTTGGGTTCCTAAAACTAATGTTTGATTAGTTCTTGCAGGCTAAAGCGAAYAGAAGTACTTATTGATATTTGGACAGTGGATGCTCAAGACATATGTCCGGGGATAAAGAGTAATTTCTCTCACTAGTAGCCTTTGATGGAGGAAGTGTCACCTTTTCGAGATAACAGCACGGGAACCATCACTGGTTTAGGTAAGGTAGGTAAGACACTTTCGAATGCAATTGATGACGTATATTATGTTGAAGGCTTGCAACATAATCTTTTMAGCATTTCACAACTGTGTGACAAAGGTAATAGTTTTGAGTTTCAATCCAACCTATGTCACATAGTCGACTCACAAACAGGTAAACTTATATGTGAGGGAACCAGGAGACATGATGTTTACATTACATTCCTGGATCAAATTCCTCAAGATAAGTCTGTCTGTTTGAGAGCTATTTCAGATAATAACCAATGGATTTGGCATAAGAGATTTGGACATGCAAGCCTAACATTACTGAATAAACTTAAGTCTCAAGACTTGGTGGTAGGTCTTCCTAACATCAAGTATGAGGCAGATAAAGTTTGTTCAGAATGTGTCAAAGGGAAACAGGTCAAAATCTCTTTTAAGCCCCAAAACTGTTTTTGAGTACCAGCAGACCTTTCAAACTTTTACACATTGACTTGTGTGGTCCCATGAGAGTTCAAAGTCGAAGAGGTCATAGATATGTCTGTGTTATTGTTGATGACTTTTCCAGGTACACATTGGTGATAATCTTCACTCAAAAGATGAAACATTCGATGAGTGGGTTACTCTAGTGAAACAAGTGGAGAACCAGCTTTATCACAAGCTGGTCTCGGTAAGATCAGACCATGGTAATCAATTTGAAAATGCTGACTTTATTGGTTATTGCAGGGAACATGGTATTAGTCACAACTTCTCAACCCCTAGAACACCTAAACAAAATGGTGTTGTTGAAAGGAAGAATAGAACTCTTGAGGAGATGGCCAAAACAATGTTTATTGAAAGCGGTCTCCCTAAGAGTTTATGGGGTGAAGCTGTTGACACTGCTTGCTATATACTAAAAAGACTAATAGACCTCAACTGAAGAAAACTCCTTATGAACTCCTTAAACGGGCAGAAAAACCCAATATGCATACTTTCTGTCTTGGATGCAAATGTTATGACATAATAATGGGAAGAACCAGCTTGAAAATTTGACCCTAGGAGTGATGAGGAATTTTCACTGGATATTCTTCTCAAAGTAAACATATAGATTTAACAAGAGGACTCTGAGTGTTGAGAGAGAGTGTCCATTTGTTTTGATGAGTTTAACATGTCTTCTGAGATTGCACACGTTGAACTGATGAGATATTGGACTCCTGAGTTCACTAGGAAACATGCTCTGTGATTCTCCAAATGAAGAGCAAGCTAACTTAGGCTCACCCACTGGCCACCAGAAAAAATGGGAGAGCCTAGAGAAGAAGATGAAGAGATACAGATAGGGAACCAGGACTTGAGGTTCCCAAGTGATGGACAGGTAAGAAGTTCAGGGGAACAGACAATCAGACAGATACAATGAAAACAACTCCTGAATTGAGGAAGAGAGGTAAGGGTAACAGCACGAATGAAAATCCTTCTAGTTCTCGAAGAGGAAAGATTCAGATCCTGCTGGTCCCAAACAAAATCAGAAAGACAAAATGATTTTCTACCAAAAGTTTTAAGTAAGTTCTTCTCACACCCTGATCAATTCATTAGCAACATAATAAAGGGATTCAAACAAGAAGAAGTGTTTACTAAAACTTTTGTGCTTTCTATTCATTCGCTGTGTAGCTTACAGACTGATATAAAATGGCCTTAACTGATCCTGATTGGATACTAGCAAGTGCAAGATGAGTTAAATCAGTTTCAAAGAAATGAATTGGCATCTTGTACCTAGACCTAAGAAAGGTCAGTCATTTGACGAAATGGGTCTTTAGAAACAAATTGGATGACCTAGTACCATAGTCAAAAAAAAAGCAAGGCTAGTTGTGCAAGGTTACAATCAACAAGAAGGAATATTATGATGAAACCTTTGCACCTGTAGCTAGATTAGAGGCCATTAGAATTTATTGCTTATGCTGCTACATGAATATGAAGTTGTTTCAGATGGATTGAAGATTGCCTTCTTAAATGGATAGTTAAAGAAGAGGTATAGTTGAGCAACCTCCTGTTTTGAGACAAGCTGTCCCCAACAGTGTACAAGTTGGACAAAGCCTTGATGGATTAAAGCAAGCACAAGGGCTTGTATCGAAAGATTGTCCAAACTTCTTGATGAAGAATGATTAAAAGGGGAACACGTGGACAAACTTGTTTATCAGAACCAGGGAACCACTTGATTGTAGTACAAATTTATGTTGATGATTTTATTTGTGTGCTACTAATCAGGGCTATGGATGAGTGTTATGAGATGTTGAAATGAGCATGTGGGGAATTAGGTTCTTTCTTGGCCTGCAGATAAAGCAAACAATGTGTGGATCATGAATCCATCAGCAAAAGTACTTGAAAGAGTTATTGAAAAAGTTTGGCATAGAGAACAGCAAGGCTTATGCTACACCTTCTACATCTACAAAACTTGAAGGCTGATTTGAAGCCTCACTGTATAGAGGGATGATTGGGTCCCTCTCTTATCTAACAGCAGTAGACCTGACATTGTGTTTCTGTTGGTTTGTGCTAGGTTTCAGAGCAACCCAAAGGAATCTCACTTGAAGGCTGTTAGAAGGATACTTAGGTATCTTGTGGGAACACAGATCTGTGCTTGTGGTACCTAAAGGTAGTTCAATTGACTTATAGGATACACAAATGCAGATATGATTGGTTTCCTTGTTGATAGAAAGAGCACATCAGGTTATGAACATTTCTTGGCTCTTGTCTAATATCATGGGGATCTAAGAAGTAGAATTCAGTGGCCTATCCACACTGAATCAGAATACATTGATGCAGCTTCATGCTTTCTCAACGTTGTGGATAAGGAACAAGCTAAAAGATTTTGTGTGTTGTTTCAATAGTGTCCAATCTTTTGTGACAAACGAGTGCTATAAACATTCAAGAACCTAGTTCAGACTCTTAAAACAAACATTGAGATAGACACCACTTTTAAGAGATAATGTTGAGAAAGGTTTAGTGGAGATGTTGTTTGTAAAAGTGAAGAAATTACAGTACATTCTTGTAGATTAAGAGTCCTTTTTGAGACTTAGTTATTTTTAGTTTTTCTTTTTGTGTTATAGGTTAAGTGTTCTGGTGTCATGGCTTCTAACTTTTCCCTCAATGATTGGCTAGATATATTTTCTTGTTATTTGTGTGTGTGTGTGTAATACTATGTCGAAATTCCTTTCAGGTGTAATGAGATGGTTGATTCCTTCAAAAAGTTGAAAGCCATTGTTGCAAGAAAGTAGTCAGTTGAACATTAATTCACAGAAACAGAATGCAATGGTTCTGTACAGGTACCAYCAAGGGGAAACAGKAGACCAGCTCTGATATGTTTTTCGATTGATATTTTTATATCTTTTGGAAAATTACTTAGGATATTTTTTCTTTTTGGAAAGAAATTTATCCTAGTTCTGTAATTTTTGGCTTGATGATCAAGACATATATTACACATGCCAAAATTAGGGTCGGTTGAGATATTTATGGAATGTGATCATTGCAAATTTGATTTCAAAATTCAGCCGTTACTCTTTGGCTCAATCGGCTATATTTCTTCACCTTCTTTCTTCATTGATGACTTGCTTCCCTATATATACTTGTGCTAACCCTCTTCTGCAGCTCAAAATACTTCATCACTCTATACTCTCTCTCTCTTCCAAGRGCTCTGTTTTCTGACAAAAAATTCAAAATTCAAAAGTACTGTTCATCGAGTTACTGTTCATCTTCATCCTCGATCAATTATGGGAAGAAAACCAAACACAGGTAGTAGGAAAGAAAGAGGAAGGGMTCAATCTAGTGATTCCTCACAATCTCAGAGGGTCATTGAAGTGAACCCTAACCCTCAACAACACGAGATAAAGACAGCTGATTTACCACCCACCGATTCTTCGAAAACTTCCACTCTAACAAACGCTAACCCAATTCCACTTCAGAAAACACCATCACCACCAAAAACGTCCAAACTCAGTTTTAAGGAAATTGTGCCTCATGCAAATCCAACCAAGGCTGGTGGTTCCACCATCAAGGAACAAGCATGCTCTCAGGGGGAACAAATGCACGAGACACAATGGGATTTAAACCAGGAGTTCAAGAAGGTTGTTGCTAGAGATGAGAAGGTTGAAATTACTGGTCAAAAGGAAGGGGTACCTATGGTGGAACTCTCAGTCAGAGGAAGACTTCGTTCTGCAGTAAAGAAGGAAGTGAAGAAGGAAGAAGAAGAACAATCAACTAGTTCTGAAAGGGGAACCAAGAGGAAGGCAACAGCAGTCAAATCACCTCGTTCTAATAAAGGTAAGCCTGTAGAATCTCCCCTCACTGGTTCTACTGACTTAGGTGCTAGAGTAGTGTTATCTGGATGTCGAGTTGAGGTTGGTTATTTCGATGTGCCTGCTTTGTCTGAATACAAGAGTTTGATTGAATACCAAGGTTGGATGTCCTTGTTTGATTGTTCTGCTGCAAATGTGTCTGGTGTGAGGGATTTTTATGTGAATTTAAAACAACTGCCTGTTATGTCAATTGGTTCGAGTGTTGTAGGTGTTGATGTTAGCATGTCTGTCTTTTCTATGTCCAATATGTTAGGAGTACCCAGGGATGGGTTTAGTAAATATTCAAGTGATTGGTGGCCTATGTTGGTAGGGGTCACTCCTGATGAGATTTATGATTTTTCTYTTTGGTGGAAAGATGCCCAAGAAGTATGTTGTTTTTAKGTCTGTTGATATGAAGGAACCACTCATGATGGTTCTGCATTCATTGTGTAACAAAGTCCTGCTTCCAAGGGCTCAAGGAAGGGGAACAACACGCATCATGGAGATGGTACTGATDTACCTGATGATGAAGAAGATTAAGATAAATCTTCCTTCCTTGATGCTCGATCACATCATGAACTGTTATGGTTCATCTCATCATTCTCTGCCTTATAGTTCCATCATCACCCAATTGCTTAAGGACAACAAGGTTAGCCTAAGTGGATCCACTTTACCAGTTACAGTGTTCACTAAGGCTATACTTAAGCAAAAGGGTCTTGATATTGGTGCTAATGTGTTAAGGTTCAAGTTTGAGGAACCAGTGGAGGTTAAGCCCCCTCCAAAGAAGAAAGCCAAGGCAGAGGAACCAGTAGGTCAAAATGTAGTTCTGGAGAGAATGGAGAACCAGGAGAAAACTCTTGGTAAGCTGATGAAACTGGTCTAGGGAATTTCAACTTCTTTCAATATCAAAATTGATCAGATGGAGGAGCTAGCTGAGACTTAGTTGTTGTTGCTTACTGTTCCCGATGTCAAAGCTCAGATGGCTCCAGGTATTGAATCTGTTCCTCCTAAAACTCAGGTTTCAGCTTTGGTTGCTGCAAGCAATTTAGTGGTTCCGGGTATAGAGGAACCAGTGCATACTGATGATAAACAGCAGCAGCATGAAGAGGCAAAAGTTGAAGACCAAGCTGATGAGGATGAAGAGGTCGAGGAGGAAGTTGATGATGATGGTGAAGCAGATGATGGGGAAGAAGAAGTTGAGCATGATGATGAGGAGGAGGAAGAGTATGATGGAGAGGAGTGATGTTGTTTGCTCTTGTTTCCCCTCCCCTATTTTCTTTTGCTTCTTAAAATAACTGATTCTGCTGGTCTGTAACTATTCTCCCCTATCCACGAACATTTCTTCTATTTGGATTAGGGTCCTTTTGGTTGAACTTTGATGGTCTGTATGAACTATAATTTTTTGCTATGTGATGACCTGTTTGACTAATTGTCTTTTTGCAGCATAACACTTGAATGGTGGTCGATGCCACTGTATGGATGAGCACATTTAACAATTTGTGCACATCACTTTACTTGAGAGATTTTTAATGATGCCAAAAGGGGGAAATAGTGTCGAAGTTGAAGCCTAGAATCTGCTAGTTTAGATTGAGTCAATTTTTTTTTTTTTTTGCTTTTAGGAACCAGTTAGATTAGCTAACTTYTTCATTGAGTCATTGAGTCTGCTGGTTGTGCTCAATTTAAATTGAGTACAAAATTGAGGTATTTTTTTGTTTCTAACATGCTTGGTTGCAGGAACATCGATTTAGTTTGTCATCATCTAAAAGGGGGAATTTGTTGGGTCCCTTAGGTTTTAAATGATGACAAACAAATATAGGAAACAGGATACTTAATTGTGAATATAGTTAGTTTTGGGAACCAGCTGTTATAGGATACTTGTTTCTCCAGACAAGTTAATACTTATTGTGTATGTATTGAAACTAACTTGTTTGTTACAGGGAACAGCTGGATACACACAAAGCTCATATACAGGTACAGAACCAGTAAGAGCTGTTTCCTTGACTGTTATGCTGAAAAACAGTCATATATCTTCTATTGCACCTTAACCATGTTACATGTGCAGTAATAGGAAAATTCCAAGACTTGAAGTGTGAAGCCTTTCGAAGACATTCAAAGAAAGAAGTTGTGCTCAAAATTGAAGTATTCAAAGGAAGATTCAAAGTCTTGAAGATTACATGAAGAATAGAAGAAATACTCTTAAAAGTTTAAATCTAGGAATTCATGTAATATGCTCTGTAGTGTGACTTAATTGTTATGGTTTATGTGCTTATATGTGTTTTGAGTTATAGTATGACTTCTGGTAAAAGAATGGAACAGAATTCATAACATACTCAATTAGGAAACTAGGCTGGGGAAACAGTTGTGTCCCTGAGTGGAATTATGCTGCGGTTTTGAAAAAGAATTTTTTCTAAATATTTTTGTAAAGATATATTTTGAAAATCAGTTGGCAGTTGGAAATATAGATGAGAATATGGCTGTTGCCTTAAACCTAGGAGTATATATCTTGTTCGATTATTTCCTTAAAGATTAAAATCGAACAAGATAAATACTTCCATAAATCTCATCTTGCCTTGCTCGGCAAGTAGAGATTTAAGGAAACTAGGGTTAAGGTTAACAAACATATATATACTCATCTATACTTCTAATTCCATAGAGCTCTCCACGGATCAAAAAGAGTTTTATCATTGAGAGAAAAACACAAAGCACAAGAACCTTACTTTGAGTCATACATAAGAGCATTAGTCGAGCTTCATTATTTCCCTTATTAGCTTGTTGGAAGTAAATCAAAAGAGAGAAAAGGTTGATATTGTAAAGGCATTGAGTAGAGGGGTTGAAGGCCTGGTGAGTGTTTGTGAGTTCCAACACAAATTGGACTTACTAGTGTGAGTCGAGTGCACATTTAGAGTTGAGTGTAGGGTGTGCTGGTTCCCGGAGTAGGGAAACAGTAGAGTGAGTGTGTTCTTTGTTTTCTGAGTAGATTAATAAAAGAACATAGGGTAGGAGGACGTAGCCTAGAGTTGGGTGAACCTCGTTAAATCTTGTGTGTTCATTATTGTTTTATTTATATTCCGCTGCTTACAGGAACCAGCCCAACTGGTTCCTCAAACTAAGTCCGAAAAGAAAGAAAAATTGGTAATAGATAGTTATACTCAATTCACCCCCCTCTTGAGTATCATAAAACCTTCAGTAAAGAATCAATATCAACATCTTGATTACCTGAAGTAACATCAGTGTTGATACTTTTCTTTAAATTGAATATTTCGACTTGTAAATCATAGATCTTGCCCTCATATTCCAAACACAATTTTTCGACATTAACATTTGCACCACTAGTTATAGAAAGAGAAGCTTTCATATTGACCTACCCTTTGAACAATTCTTCACCATCATCAATCATATAATTATGAGCTAGAATTAAATCAGCATGTTTTAGTGTAAAACTTTTCTGTTTAAGCAACTAGAAATTTATTCCTTCAACTTCAGTCTCCTTAAGTTTACTAAAACCTTTGTCATTGTTTTGAAAAAAAAATTCACCAGTAAAATTTGACTAAGGTTTTAGCCACTCAAGTTCTATGTTCTTGTGATCTAAAATTATTTCAAGCTCTGAATTTTTTTCTTTCAGTTCTGTACAAATAAGTTAAAGTTCAGCAGAACGGTATTTGCTTAGGTCTAAATTTCGTGTTGCTTCTCTTAACTTCTTGTTAGCTTTATAAGTAGCATTACCTTTAACATTCTGTCTATAGCAGAATCTATAAAACCAAATAACTCATCTCTATCACAGTACCTCATTTGATCTTGCATTTCAGAGATAGTTACCTGTTCCTCATATGAAGAGCTGCTTCTTGCAATGAGACACATGTGACCTTTCTTTCCGAAACTGGTCTATCTCTGGTCTACGTCTCCCAACATTGTAATCACACAAACAAGAGCCTCTTCCTCTTCGCTTTCACCACCTGAGTCTGAATCACTCCAAGCAGTAAGCATGACTCTTTTATTTATCTTCCTCTCTCGTTGTCCTCCCTTGTCGTATTTCCAAGCTAGACAGTCTTTGATCATGTCTCCATTTTCATCACACTTGAAGCAACCAGTGCTAGTACTGGTGTTCTTTGAGTTGCCCTTGTTCTTCCAAGTGTTCCCTTTGTACTGAGATCTAAAACTTCTTTCGAATCTCCTTGCCATGAGACCTATCTCGTCCAAATCTTCCTCATTTTCTTCTCCTTTTAGAGCTAGTCCACGATTTTTGGTTGTATTTCCTTTGAATCAGCCAACATCTCATGAGTCATTAGAGACCCAATGAGTTGTTCTACGGTCAAGGTGGATAGATCCTTGGCCTCCTGTATTGCAGTAACCCTAGGCAGTCATTTATCAGTCAAACTCCTTAGAATTTTTCTTACCAAATCTTCACTTGTGAAGCTTTTGCTAAGAGATTTTAGTTCATCAATAATAGACATAAAGCGAGTAAACATATCCCTTATATTTTCATCTCGATTCATATCAAAAGGTTCATATTTGGACATAAGCATATCCACTTTAGATCTCCTGACTTCACTAGTACTCTCATAGGCTAACTCTTAGGTTTCCCATATTTCCTAAGCAGTAGAGCATGCTAAAATACGACTTACCTCATTATCAGCAACTCCTTGTTGAAGAAGAGACATGGTGTAGATATTTACATTTGTCCCTAGCCCAAGACGGCCAATGATAAGACACCTCGTACAACACACAAGCTGAATAGAGAGAGCTAGGGCCCTAACAAACCCTAAAAAAGGCAAGTTTTCATTACACCGGGCACATTTCCCTACACAAAGCACCCTTAAAAAATGATTTTTAATTTTCAAATAATTTTAACTTATTATTAAACATTTTCTAGAATTGTTAAGAATTTTTCAGAATTTTTCTAAGCATTTTTCGCAATTTTCGGAATTTTAAGCAATTTAATTAATTTTGCGATGATTAATTAAATGATGGAAACAATTCCAAAATTCACGAAATTTTAGCACTCCCTATGTTTTAAAAGGAATTTATGAATATTTTTCCATAATTTTTGGAGTTGGGGAAAAATAGTTATGAATTTCCTTATAAAAAACATGCACCCGAGCGAAACGTCTCATTTCGGGAGTCTTGGGACCGCATCCGAGCGTGAGGCCCACACGAACATCTCTCAAAATCAGTCACTAATTTTGTGTCAAAATTTTGAAATCAAATAAAAACAATTAATATTTTTATCATGATTTTATATTATATGCATCGCACTAAATAAGGCAAGTCGAATCAACCAAAAAAAGGAAGAATCATGGGTGCAATTACGCCCAGATTTGGGCGCAATTATGCCCAAATTCTTTCCTTTATTAGGACTTGCCTATCAATACGAGGCCCTGGGTCCTCATTTGCATGACTTCACGCCTCATTCACACCTCTCATACACTCTCTCTCTCCTCGATCAAATACTCTCTTTCACACATTCAAATTCGCACAAATTATTTTGCATTTCAAATACAATTACAAAGTTCTTTAAAAGTTATTTAAGGGTTCTTTAAGGTTCTTAAGGGTTATTCATATGTTCTTAAGGGTTTCAAAGGGTCCAAGGCATCGTTCTCGATTGAAAGCGTCGTGTTACAAGGTAAGTTTGAGAGCAATGTCTCAATCTCTTAACACCCTTTCGCATGCTTGCTAGAAATTTGACTTTCTTTGCACATTAGCATGTAATACTGATTAACAAACTATTCGACATGAACTAAAATCAATCTTAGGCACAACTTTTAAGTCTTGTTGAATACGTGCATGCTTGCAAATTACACAACTATTATGTCTTAAACAAGACCGATGAATTGCATGTTCTCACGCTTAATAAGACTAATTCAAGGACAATTGGCTTTTAGACACCCTTTAATATGGATCTAAAGAACACATGTCGCAACAAAAGATTAGTCCTATATGCATGTATTTCTGTTAAGCAACCCACATAGTAATTTGCATGCTTAGGGTAAAAACGGAAATTTGTTTGTTGTTGTCTTTTTGACAATGGACTCGCAATGACCGACTAGAGGCCGCTAGATGCGCACTACTACAAAAATCTCCTAAGAGACCGGTTAAAAAAGACCAAAGAGACCGTCAAACAACCGGCCACTACGCCAAAACAAGCTTTCTAAAGCGTTGAAAATGCTTATTAAAAGTGTTTCCATAGGCGCTTTTATATGGGGGCGCTGGGAAATAATTTAAAGCGCTTCCCATAAGCGCTTTCATTAAGTATACCGCTTTTAAAAGATTAAAAGCGCTTCTAATAAGCGCTGTAAATAAGTAATAATTTGGCGCCAAAATTTTGGTGGTAGTTTCCAATATTTTAAAAAGCGTTTTCTTGTGAAGCGCTTTAAATTGTTTGTTTGAAATTTAAAAAAAAAAAAATTACATTTTGGCGGTATATATATACATATATATATATATATATATATATATATATATATATATATAATATATATATATATATATATATATATATATAAACTCATATAAGAAGTTGTATCAATACGATTCAATCTGCAATTTACAATCTGATACTAAAAAGTATTTACTTCATTGATATTCAAAATTCATACATAGAATTCAAACCCTGAGATACAAAAAACGCATATTTATAATTCTAGGTAGTAATTCTGAATGTCAACTACTCTCCATATTGTACAGAACATCTAATTACTCCATATTTATAAACAAGCTACTGTTAGCATTTCTTAGATAGCAAATCTCACTGGAGCATTCAAAATGGAATATTTATTCACTTTTCTACTCTGCTCCTGCACTGCTTAACAACTTGCACAGACCCGAGGCGGGTTATATAGGCTGCTGCTTGCTTTATCTGCTTCCCTGCAAGCATCCCAACTCTTAAGACATGAGTTCCTTGGGTCTGCTACTGCAGTGAGCCAAACCCTGAGATAGAAAAATGCCGTGTGGTAACACAGTCAGGTCGAACCTGACTAAAGCCAACCCAGTAGCCTTAGAGGCCCTCGAACTCCGTGCTATCTCACGCTCCAAATCTGTAATTCCAAACAAGAAGCATCAAAGTCAACATAAAAAAAAGTTCCAAAAACGAATACTCCAATCAAGGTTGATGCCATAAACATAAGATCACCAATTCATCATGACAGCTTTAGAATACAAGTCACACGCCATGAACAAGCCATATAGTACACAAGCTGAGGAACAAAACACAAGAAGACAAAAAGAAAAAAAGAAACAAATTATMAACGGCAAACCAGTCCTACGTACTTCCAGATTCCTTGAGGTCTAAACATGGTGAATAWGTGTCCGAGCTAGCAGTAGAAAGTGTCGCACAATGACAGAATGATATCCATGTTGACGAATCACCCATGAGATTCATACTGCAAAATACTTGGCTGGGTTTTCTGCACATCTTACAATAGTCAAAAGAGCATATGCAAACACCCCTGATGTTTCCTTCTTTATAGCCTGCACTAAAGCAAATTGGTTAATTACTTGAATATCCAAAAAAATGCACAAAAAGATGCAAACTGAGAAGGTGAAAACACTACCTTTTCAAGATTATGTCCATGTGTGGCAGCATACGTTGCATCGACAGCAGCTAAMTGCGCTCTGTTTCTCTCACTAAATATTTTTATGAAGATATCCTCATCAGTTCCCATTCTCWTCTCCCCAGCTCTATAGAGTGTCTTTGCATTATTCTCAGCAATCATCATATCAAATTCTAACCCTTCATAATATTGTATGGTGATATATGCTAGCAAAAGCTGCAGCAATGTGATGAATTCCTTTGTCAGCATTGAACAACTTTGATTAAAAAAAAAAGGTAAATTAACAAAATCATCAGTTTAACAAATAAGTGAGGTGGAACCTTCTTGTGATCTCCAGAAGTATGGCGTTCCAAATCATGCTCCAGGTAGGATCCAAACCTTTGAAAGTAGATCTGCTCAAATTTGCATATAAGCCCGTAAAATATCTTTTCCTAAACCAAATATCTGTCATTCCCTTTCTTCAAATCACAGCTAGACAAGAGAAAAACTTCATTTATCCTCACATATTTCGAACGATTAACATAGAAGAATTTGAAAATTAMCTAGGCACAAGAAAGTTGAACAAAATTCGAACTAAACAAGCCCAAACATTGAAAACAAAATTTGAAAGAAACAAGCCCCAAAAATCGAGAAACAAAACTCGTAAAAATTGAACAATAATTGAATAAAAAACCCTAAAATTTGAACAAATTTAAACAAGAACAAATTCGACCAAATTGAGCCCTAATTCGAACATCATAAGAATAATCTCAACCATCTTAATCAACAAAGAATGAATTTAATTATATAACATTAAACCAARTTTATTAAACCCTAAAATTRATTCGAAATTTTGTTTCCAACAAGAAATCGAAACCCTAAACCCTGCTAAGTCGAATTCGCACAAAAATTCGAAACCRTAAACCTTACTAAATCATAATTCGAACAAAAAATCTTTAAATTGGAACATAAATAGGGGTAAAGAGATGAAGGAAAACAAACKTTGCAATGAGTAGAGCGAGGGAGACGCGATGAGTACGTGGAGCGAGAGAGAATCTAGCTTGCAATGAGAAGGGAGGATGAATGAATATTTTGTCTGAAAATAGAGCAAGGTAGCAGTAGTCGTGAGGAGAGAGAATGGAGGGAGATTGAATTTGGGGAAAATTGAACTAAGAATTTGACGAGTTGTAGGTAGTTCATAAAATAAAAAAGGAGTCGTAGGTAAAGGAGAAGAGAATTCGAGTGAGGAAGAAGGAGAGATGGGTGAGTCGTGAGTTGCGATGGGTGAGATATGAAAATTGTTGTGCGGTTTTTTTTATTTTTTTTTCAAATCTAAAATTTTATTGAAAGCTTCTTATTAAAAGCGTTTTTGTAAAACGCTTTCGTTTTTTGTATAATAAAAGCGTTTATTTAAAAAARGCTTTCAATAGTAATGAAATTATAGCGTTTTTTTCATAAACGCTTTAAAATCACATTAATAAAAGCGCTTTTACAAAAACGCTTTCATTTAAAGCTTTAAAAAGCTAAATATGGCGTAGTGGGCGCCTAGCTAAGAGGGCTCTTAGGTAATGAGACCGGTAATTTTTTGCGGTTTCTTAGGTTTATTTAAGAGARCGGTTGTACAGATAACCGGTCTCTTTGGTCTGATCATAAGAGACCGGTTCTGACACTAAGAACAGGTRTCTTATGTATTTAATGTTTTARATATRGARCACTCAYAGAGACCGGATTTTCTGCTCCACCGGTCTCTTAGGRTTCRMTTAAAATAAAAAAAATATTACGCCAGCTGTAATACTAATACATACAGCTTTTCTTTGCTTGGTACTCCCAAATCAATATACGATACCGCCAATATTGTTCAAAATTCAAATAAAGCAACTCAAACTTATTTAAAATTAAAAGGATARAGAAATTCCAAAGAATAAACTTTTTTTAAAATCATGCTTCTACATGCAGTATAAATTACCAAACAAAAAAAATTATTAATACCCTTCCATAATTAACAAAGTTCACTCCTTCAACCTTATGTCATGAATTTTTACACCACCAAGTCCACCTWCGTTGCTGCCCAACCCACCATCTRTACTTAGTTGCATTTGTTTAAACCCGTCATCGTTGCCCACCATCTCAAGCCATGTGCCGCTTTCGCCACATCTACAATTATACAATTATGAAATTAGATGATGAAGAAGGATTGTGCAATGTAACTGTAATTACACATGACCGCCCTCAAGATCGGCATTGATATACATAACAAACTAGATTTTGAGCTTATTTATTACCATTAGAAGATGAAGAATCTGTCATTTGCACAACATATTCACCTAAGTAAGATGAAAATTAAACTAAAAATAACCCAAAAAATAAATAAATAAGCTGAATTACCTAGAAAATCGTCCAAAAATCGAAAATTTCACCCAAAAAAACTATAAATCTGAAAATCTAGTAATTGTTTTAAAGAACGAAAATCAAAAAACAAAAAATGAAATCGAAAATAAACCAGAAATGAAACCGAAAAAAGGGAATCTAGAGAAAAAAATGGAAGAAAAAAATTAAACAGAAAATTGAAGCAAAATGAAACAAKAACGAAAACCCAAAAACACAACCCAGAACAATCGACAAAATCAAAATTGAAATTTTCGTAGAGATATTGTGGCATTACAGTAGAGAAATGAAACAAAGAAAAGAGACTAGAAACAATCGAAAATGGAGAAAAAAAATCAGAAATCAAGTTCTGATCAATAAAACAACAAAATGAACCAATAATTATACATAATTCAAAAAGGTCATAATCCAATAAACAAACTAAACATGTAAATAACTAATTAAGCTAGGGAAAACGCATGAATCAAGGGGAAAATCGAAAAATAAATCTACAAAAAACCAAGAAAAATAAATAAAAAAAACAGCCCAGACAAAATGAAAAAAAACGAATAACAAAAGATAAAAACGAAATCCTAGGAAKACAACCCAGAAAAATCGAAAAACAAATTAAAAAAGTTATAATTTTTCAAAGATATAGTAATATTATAAAAAAACAATACCAAAAAAAATCAAATCGATTCCAGAATATTATTTTTAAAAGAAATAAATTGAAAAACACCAAAAACATTGAAAAATCTCAGAAAACATACTCGAAAAAAGAGTAAAACCAAAAACAAAATGCGTGAAAACTGGTGAATAACCCAGATCTATGAAACAGAAAATCGAAAAACATAAATAAAAAACAGAAATCGCAAAAAAAACAAAAAAAATGCAGAATTGAAAAAAATGCACAAATAGAAATTTACCGATGAATTTTCCTCTAAAAAATGACCAAACATGCAGATCGAACAACAGAGAAATATTCTAGTGAGAAATTCCTTCTGAATGGCAATAAAAAAAATGAAGAACATAGAGAAATTAAAGGAATGATCGAGATAATTAGAGAAAAGAGGAGAGAGAAAAGACAGAAGAGGAGGAGAGATTTCAGACAGAAGAGGAGAGAAAAAACGAAAAAAATAAAGTGTCGAGTGTATGTATGTGCTTGGGTATATGTAGAGGCCAAGTTAATTTTTGGGGCCCACTTGGATGAAAGAGACCGGTTTATCATAAAACCTGTTTTTTTTCTTGAAAATAAGAGATGTGTCAAAATAACAGGTCTTTTAGAAAGGTCTAAGAGATCGGTTTTGATGAATATCCGGTCTCTCAACATAAGAGACCGGTTTTCATACACCACCGGTCTCTTAAAACTGGTGCCTAATCCAATTTTTGTAGTAGTGGCGGGGGGGTGTTGTGCACTACTTCACCCTTACCCTTGTCCCCTAATCCAGACTTTTGTGCACTACCAGTCATGGAGTCCTTCGCCTTGCTTTATTCAAATTTAGGCATGGCTTAAAACGGGTTCCGCAAGTTCCCGAAAGAAATGCATTGGCGACTTCCTGTACTCGTTTCGAGTATAAACACACAACTCCAGGCATATTCACACTATGTAAAAGCAACAATTCAATTCTAGCAACAAACAGAGTCATCAACTATTTGTACCCCCRAGAGTAGAGGGACCGGACCTAGTCCGMCCCGGTGACGCCCCGACGCCCGTATAGTTTTTGGCGACTTCACTTGGGAATTCACTAAAGCTATTATCTTTAGTGATGTGTGGTTAATACTCGAAATGTCATGCGAATTCAGCGTCTTAAAGAACTTAGGTCGTTGGCACTGAGTTTTCGTTTTCTAGGCATCACGTCTCATATAAGTGTGTTCTACACTTGAGACAATACCGGGGGGGGGGGGTGCTAAATTAAGATTAGCGCTGGTGCACTACCTATGTAACCAACTCTTAAGCTTGATTCCCATCCCACCATGACGTGCGGCTGCGTGCCCTACAAAGCCGTAATGGTTTAGACCTCCTTTGAACATCACAGCAGGTTGGATGTCTTAAGTACCGTTCTAGGCCTAGTCTTGAGACCCTCTTTGAAACGACCCGTCTTATTACAAGGGCATTGGCGGAAACAATAAACTAAGTTGGGTATCAAAGATGCGAAAATTTTATAACTTCAAAACAAACTTAAATAAAAGTAATTACAATTCAATCCAAGGAGCAACATCTCCTAACAACTTAAACAATTCAAAACGGTTAAATCCAAATTATGAATGTTTAAAAGGGGTGATCCTAAGTTCTCTCAATAGCCTCTTTCCCCAACAACTCCTTAACAGATCATTCCTCACCATCATCATCTAAAAACCACAAAAATTTGCCACTGAGTAGCTAGTAACTAGACCATCCTTAACACACATGTTCAAACATAAACACAGAATTACGATAGGCTTATATAAAAGGAATTCAATTCATAGACCACAAAGCTCCCAAAATATCATAGTCAAAACGAAATTAAACCAAGTCAATTAAAAACCAAATAAATCTGTAATAAGTTAAACCAGTAAAAAGAATTAACAAGTTACATAGATTTTTAAGTTGTAATTGGAACAGACGCAGTGAACAAATTCGCGGCTCACTAAGCCTAGATATAGTCAAGGTGAACCTCGGGTTAACCACAATGATAACCCTGTCTAAGAATGGCCAATCTCTCTCATTTTCCGAAGATCCAGCATAATGAGAACAACAACTAAATCCAAAACTAATCTACTATAGATGTGCTGTCCAATCGAAGGAACCACTATGGAATTACCGAACGATTTCCAATTATCAACAAAACAAAACTATCAAGGATCAATTCCAAAAAACCAAATCCAAATCAAAACCAAATCAAATCCAATGTTCTCAAGGTACCACTATGGACTTACCCTTAAGAACCCAAAGGCCACAATGACAATTTCCAAAATAAGTTCCACAATTCCGTGAAGTAGATTAAAACCAAATTAAGGTCAAGATCAAATTCAAAATACAAGGTCAAAATCAAGTTTCAAAGATCAAAGTTCACCATTCAAGCTTTTGGCAAAACTATTGAGATAATAATTAAAATCAAAATGCACATAGAAAACAAAATAAATTCTTTTATAATCCATGTAATTAAGCATGAGACCAAACTAGTAAGTTAAAACAAAAATATTAGTTTAAAACCCACAAGGCAACAACTAAAAAACTTACATTGTTTAAAAGAACATAGTTTAAACTATATTAACCATTAATTCATTAAAGTTAAGCCAAAACTCATCAACAAAATAAAAATATAAATAATTATAAGTTAGGTACTGTTCTAAAAATATTTAGGACTGTTCTAACACATAAAGTAAATTATTTAACCAACTTGCTAATAATTTAATAAATTGAATAACCCAATCGAAATTGTATCTAAAATTACCAAACAACTCTAAAATAATTTATTAAACCTAGATGAATGTTAAACTCAGTTTTAAACCCTAAATTAACCAATTTTGTGGCTGCTTAAAACACAACCAAATCAGTAGATTAAAAATTGTCCAACCGATTAAATACATTAGTAATTAGGAATTCCAAATGACTTATTTAAGTAACCAAATTAATTAAGACCATTACAAAAAGGATTAAATCACACTTTAGTACAGAAAATATAGGGAATATTTATTTAGAACAATAACAATAATTTCAGAATTATAAGTTGTTAAAACCGAATAAATGAATAAATTGTTAGAAATCCTTTTTAATTATTTAAATTAACCAAAAATTACACAAATTATTTTGGAGAAATCCCTACTATTTTTAACCCATTTTAGAGCTAGAAAAACGTGACAAATAATTTTAATTAATTAATTCCAAAATTAATAAAACTGTAGAAAAACACTTTAAGAACAATAGAGAAACAATTTATTTGAGGCATTAAACTAATTACCCAGAAAAATACAATTATACCATCAATTTAAGGTATTAATTAAGGACTAATAAAATTATTTTGACAATTAAATAGCACGAAAATCATGCGGAACAGAATTTACAAAGTAGCGCCAAAAAATCTGATTAATCTGGAATTTCAGAAAATTGCAAAAGAATTCATGCAAGTCACGAAAAATTATAAATAAATATTTCTTAACTAATCGTAAATCATAAAAAGTCATGAAAATTATTACAACCAGAATTTTGCACAAAAATAAATTAATCATAATTTATCAACATAAAACCGATAAAACAATTTCCAATTTTATTAATCCTAAACATGAATTTTGTGTTTAAATGAGAACAAAGTGAAAGAATAGCTAGTTACCTTGAATTAGGAGAAAGAAAATAATCACTTCAAAAGAAATATGAAAACTCCAACAAAAATTGCCCAAAAGAATTTACGAAATCGTTCCTTGCTCCAAGCTTAAATACACTTAAATAAAATCTTCAAAAACCACCCTACAAAAAGATTTTTTTTTCTTTCTTAGAAATAATCGGATGATAGAAGAATTTTGTGTTATGCTATTTTGTTTTGATAGAATAAAATGATGGTTTTAGTGCTAAGTGATGTAGGGATTAAAAGTGTAGTTGTACGTGTGTCGGGGAGTCACCGGGCCGGACTGGGTCTGGTCCCTCTGCTCCGGGGGGTACAATTTAAGGGCGGCTCGGTTTGTTTGCTAGAAGTGAATTCTTGCTTTTGCATATTGTGAGTATGACTGGAGTTGTTTGTTTATACTCGAAATGAGTAGAGGAAGTCGCCACCGCACTTCTTTTGGGAAGCTGCGGAACCCGTTTTAAGCTTTGCGTATAATTGCATAAAGCAAGGCGAAGGACTCCATATCTGGTAGTTCACCAAAGGTCTAGATTACGGAACAAGGGTAAGGGTCAAGTAGTTCATAGCACCCCCTCGCATCTAGCGGCCTCTACTCAGTTATTGCGGCCGGGTTCATTGTGCGAAAGACACCAACAAAAAGTTTTRCGTTTTAAACCCTAAGCGTGCAATATTACTAGGCGGGTTGTTTAACAGAATACTATCCATATAGTGTCTAGTTTGTTGTGGCATGTGTTGTTAATTTCGTATTCCCGGAGCCTAATGCCGGTTGTCCATAGTTATCTTATTAGGCGTGAAACACGAAATTTGCAGGTCTTTGTTAAAGCATACTATTGTTGTAAGACAAGCATGTAAGCACTCGTGCAAAGAATTTAAAGTTATGGCTTAAGGTTCTTTTAATTTGAATTGTCAAATCGTTTGTTAATCAGTATTACATGAAAATTACATAGAAAGTCAAATTTCTAAACAAGTATGCAAAAGGGAGTTTAGAATTAGGCGTTGGCCTCAAACCTACCTCGCAACACGATGTCGAAGACACAAGAATGCTGCCTCGCACCCTTAGGAATCCTTGTCGAACCTTAGAACCCTTGAAAACCTCTTAGATCTATTGCAAAAGAGCCTTTGAATAGGCTTTTATGTGATTGAATTGTGTTTGAGAGWGTGTGTGTGTGTGTGAGAGAGAGAGAGTTGGATGAGTGAGAGAATGCAAGTCTAAAAGACAAAAGTTCGTGAAATGAATGGGGAAGGCTCCCTATTTATAGGCAAGGGTCGAAATCGGCCAAAAACAGGTAAGTTTTGGGCACAATTACGCCCAAAACTGGGCGTAATTGCACCCAATAATGGCACGAATAGCGTGATTGCAATTGTATAATATCGTAATATAATCGTACGTGATGTTATACGATTATTATTCAATATTATTGCAATTGTGTCGGATTACGGTAAGTTTTGGGCACAATTACGCCCAAAATTGGGCGTAATTGCGCCCAATAATGGCTTAGATTTTGGCTGATTTGCTTGCCTCGAATAACGTGATTGCGATTGTATAATATCGTAATATAATTGTACGTGATGTTATACGATTATTATTCAATATTATTGCGATTGTGTTTGATTTTATCGCGATATTCGAGATTGTTTTACCTCGAATTGCGAGATTGTAATGAAATAATATCATAATATAATCGTATAAAATATATACACGATTTAATACGATCATAGTTGATATTATTGCGATTATGGCTGATATTACCACGATGCTCGAGATTTTCGGCTCCCTCGGAACGTGTGTCTCGAGGTGAAAATCCCGGGATGGCCCGCTATGCTCGGTTTTGTGTTTTTTCTTAAGAAATTGGTAAATAATAAACCATAAGTCGAAAAATTATTGTAAAAATATGTAAAAATTCCTTGTGAAGAATATGGTGTTATGCTAAAACTTTGTGAATTTTGGAATTGTGTTCATAACTTAATCAATTATCGCAATATTAATTAAATTGTTGAAAATTCCAAAAATTGTCAAAAAGGCTTAGAAAAACTCAGAAAAATTCCTGTTAAAATTATTTGAAAATTAAAACTTATTTTTGAGGTGCTAAATACCTGGAATTGGTGTCCGGTGCAAGGGAATCTGCCTTTTTTAGGGCCTGTAAGGGTCCTAGCTCTCTCGATTTGTCTTATGCGATGCGAGGTGTGTCTTATCATTGGCCTTTTTAGGTTAGGGACAATTGTATGTATCTACAGAAGCCCCCACTTTGGCTGAGTTTGCAGAGATTAAAAATCTCGTAAAACGAAAGCCAAAGTACCCGGCACCTGCAAAACAAATGCGTTAGTTTTACCTGCACCTGCGGTTACATGCTGCTTGCTTGCTCGTCGCTGTTGCTAACATTTTTGCTTACGTTTCCACCTATGGTTCTGATTCCATCGGGGCTCCGTGCTTCGATCTTTGGGGAATTTCCACCTATGGTTCTGATTCCACTTGGGATTTTCTGCCAACAGGTTGTCCACCTCGATACTTTCGTTAGGACTTCCTAGGGAACTATTATCTCAATGTCCACTCCGATGCCTCCATTAGGATTTCATGGGGAATTATTGCGGTGTCCACATCGATGCCTCTATTTGGACCTCTTTGGGGAAGATGAAATGGTGTCCGTATCGATGCCTCCGTTTGGACCTGGTAACGCAGCGTATAGCCACGATCGCGTATAGCGAATGTCTTTTTTCCAGCGCATGCTTGATCTGCTACATCCCATCTCGGCTAGTCGTCCGGGAGAATTAAACTTGAGGTAAAGTCGCTTAGAGCCATGATTGCGTATAGCAATGTCTTTTTGCTGGTGCGTGCTTAATCTGTTGTATCCCATGTTGGCTAGTCGTCCAGGAGAATTCAAATGGAGGTAACGTCGCGTATAGCCACGATTGTGTATAACAATGTCTTTTTGTAAATGCTTGCATTGCATGTACACAATCGGGCTAATGCTCGGTTTTTGCAAGGATGATACGACTTCGACTGGGAATGTGTGCTTTGACTTTAATTTGCTTGTGGCTATTGCTTCATTGTGACTTTGCATTCGCTTACGGCTTGTCGTAGCTTCATAGGTGTATTTTTGTAGCAATTTGATGACTTTCAGGTCTGTTTTCTTGCTTAGGGGCATTTTGGTCATTGTGCATGACTTTGAAAGTTGGTTGGAATTCCTGGGAAGTACCAACGACATTTGAACGCAATGGGCTTCACGCGTACACAAGTGGGTCCACGAGAAAGGCTTAAAAATCGAGCCAAAAATAGGCAAAAGCTGGGCGAAATTACGCCCAACATTCGACCTATTTTGGTCCAATTTTTCGTGCTTTATTTTGGCACTTTTGCCTCATTTGCCATTTGCCTCTTGCTTTGTCTATTGCAAACTCTCTCTAAACTCCATTGCTACACTACAAAATTGCTTGGAAAGGCTTTATTTGCTCATCAAATCCCAAGTTCAACTAAGTTTACTACTTTAAACTTGAAATTCACTTGTAAGTTGCAATTATAATACTCAAAATCATGCCATTTGAATATGCCTTGTCATTTGTGCAATTAATTGGGGCTTTCTRRCTTGCTTGTGTATGCTTGAAATTGTTGAATGCTTTGGCTTGTTCATGCTTATGTGAGTCTTTTGCAACTTGTTTCATCAAATTTGGTGCAAATTTGAATGAGTTATGCCATTGTAAGCTCTTTACTTGAAGAAGATGATGAATAGTAGCTTGCTATGCCCATGCCTTGTTGAATTATGTATATGCCTTGTTTATTCTTGGTTGTTTGACAGGCTTGTCGTGTGCCTATCAAAAATACCTATTAGAACTAACCTGCAGCTAGTGGTAACAGGATCGTATCCACAAGGAAACAACTACTACTGCTAATTGAATAAAAGATCTAAACTAACAAGAGATAACTTGGTTTGTGATTGTGATCAACTAGAATTAATGACAACGATTATCAAAAAGATTAAACTAGATAATTAAAGAATCTAGAGCTGTGGTTCACTATAGCAGTAATTAACAGTAAATTGGCATCAACAATTCATAACATGGCATAATAACAGGATCAAAGTTCTCTCGAATCAATTGAACCATAGAACTACTCCTAACCGTATCTCTCGACCTAGGAAAGTCTCATTCTACCTATTGATGTTTATCTTGTGATAAAGTCTCAATCGGTAGATCTAGAGACTTGTGACTAATCAGATTAAGCAATTAAGTCGGGCKCTACGAAATTGATTAACATGAATAAGAATCTAATAGGAATGTGATTAAAAGCCAAGCCATGAATTGAATCAAACCAATTATAAGTCAATCATATTGCTATAGATCCCCGATCGCTCTAGAAATTAGACTACTCGCTCATAATAGAATTAAACATGATGATTGCGATTGGGAAAGACATAATCAAAGTATAGAACAATTAAAAGCAATAATCGAAAACCTAAAATAATTGAATGCAATAATCAAAAGCATAAACAATTAAAAGTAATGAGAAAACAAATTAAAGAATGAAATAATTACCAAAGAACGATTGCAGTTGATGAATGAATGAATGAATTCTATTCAAAATGCCAAAGCTAAGGTTCCATAATAACGTAATTGAGTTTCCAGGTCATTTCATATTTTGTGGGATTTGGCTATTGTTTTTCAAAATGGAAGGAAGAAAATTCAAGTTAAAAAAGTTACTACTCCATAATGATTACAGTAGGGATAATATCTTGTATTCAATTTTATTCAATTTTTTGATATAATACAGTATTCAATTTGTTGATATGCATCGATATATTTTTGTGTAATTTGTTATAGTCTAGTTTAAATATTTATTAATTTATCTTTTCTATATTGAAAAAGCTGGCCTGCTTGCATCGAGATGTAAGTGGGACCAGCTTTATTTTTTTAAAAAAGTATTCACCTAAGAGACTGGTTACATGTCAGAACAGGTCTCTTAGGTGGGTATCAAAGAGACCGGTTATACGTCAGCACCGGTCTCTTTGATTAGACTCAAAGAGACCGGTTCTAAAGTAGAACCAGTCTCTTTGATCGATTTAAAAGACCGCAAAAATTAACGGGTCTCTTAACCTAAGAGCCCTCTCACCTAGAGACCGGTTGATTTGCGGTCTCTTTGACCTTTTTCAACCGGTCTCTTAGGCTTTTTCTGTAGTAGTGCCTGCTTAAACTTATTTGTTGACTTTTGCTTGACACGACTTGACTTGACTCGATTCTAACTTAGACTCGAGTGCTTGTGTAAATATGACTAAACTCGTGTACGACTCTAGACATAGCTCGTTTTTGTAATGTCGACCTTTTATTACAATTTGCAAAAGCCAATTTGCTAACTATATGCAATGCATGTATTTAAACTGCGAAGACAACGTCTATCGTCTTGTGCTATTGCGTATGTTGCGTTGCGTTGTTAAGGCGAATGTCGGATCGTTCTCTCTTGAAAATGCAGGGTAGGACCTAGATTGGACCAAGAACTACATGCCATCGTGCATGGGAGCAGCTAAAAGGAGCAAAAACGACCAAAACAAGCCCAAATTGGGCGTAGTAGCGCCCATGCTGGGTGCAATTACGCCCAGAATCGAGTTGTTTTTGCTCGATTTTTGATTTTTGGCAAGTTTGTCTGGCCTTATTGCTTATAAATAGGGATTTGTGTACGCCCTTATTCACTCATTACAGCCTCTTTAGTGCTTGAAAACCTCTCTTACATTGCTTTGAACTTCATTTAATTCATTACAACAAAGAATTTGCAACAAATCAAATGGAGAGAGACTTTGGTAATGCTTTGAACGATGTGCTTCGAAACTTGGATGCACGTGAAAGGGAGGACCTTGCAAGGCTGAATTGTTATGTTCTCTTGACTTTAAGGTATGTAAATCTTGATACAAACCTTCTTTAAGCTGCCATAAGCTTGTGGGACCCGTTGATGCATTGTTTTCGTCTTCCGGACAAGGAAATTGTTCCTTTGCCTAAGGAACTCGGTGCCATTATTGACTGGCCTGTTGTAAGTCTTCCTTGTATCCCTAATACTGCTGATCGCTTTGTTGACGAATATGAGCGATACTTGAATTTTAGTCCAACTATTTTACGACGCATAGTACATGGTCGGGAAATTGATTTGCTTGCACTGGTTGACTATATTGCTAGTGATGATTCTTGCCGTAGAATTTACCGTAGACGTGCAATTATGATTTGCTTGTTTGCAAGTTTCTGTTTGTCCATGGCAAGCCGAATGTTGGTCATGCTAGCATTATTTRTATTGTTGAGCAATGTGAGGCTAGCCGTACTCCTATGCCGTTGTGCACGGGGGAGTTATTCATGATGCTCGATCGCCTTAAGAAGGATGCACATGCGTCCTTATCTGGATGCCCTYTTTTACTGCAGGTACAATATTTTGTTTGAATATTTGCAAAATAGTGCATTTATYAAAATATTATTGTTTGTTTATTGATGAGATGACTAAAAATTGCACACGCTGCTATTAATGACAGGTTTGGCCGATGTAGCGTTTGAGCCTAATTGAGGCGCCCCGAAATCCCGTCAAATATTCTGCTAAGGGATTCTTTTCCCGTAAGAGGGTCCATGTCAACAAATCTCAGCATGAGTGGATTCTTATCCTTGTTGATCGTGGTATTCTCGTGTGGTGGACTGTCTCTTGGTGGGGTATTAGGAGTATGGTGCGTACRCGCTTGTCTTCATACGTGCGCGTGGCTAGCTTGACTGTGTTGACCTTTTATTTCCCTTTAAGGGTGATGAGGCAATTCGGGAAAGATCAGCTTATTCCCGCTGTTGTCACGGTTCGTACTGAGGACAAGCATTTGCATTCAAACAATGCAATAGAGTGGGAGAAGTACTGGGAATCCTATTCTACCCTTGAGGTGAACCCACTTGCTCGAGGTGACCACAAGATTTCTGATCATTACCGTGTTTGGATGAATGCCACTGATGTGATGAGCCGTGCTGAATCGAGATGTGCAGAGCAGAAGGAAAATTACAAGAGTAAGAGACTGGACTGTGACTCTATTGAGACTCCTTCTGCTAAGTCTAGAGCAATTTCTGCTAAGGACATACTTGGTTCTAAGAAGGTGCCCGTTTGGAGTAGGCTTGAAAGACTTCCTCCTTTGAGGATTGACTCAAACGTTGCTGAAAGAAGACTTGGGCCTAAAGAGTTTCATGGAGGGGATGCTAAAGGAACAGGAAGGCTGCTGTGGAAGATAGACCCGAGAGACGCAAATGGGTGAGGAAGCCTAAAGGTGAGAGCTCGGGTGTGAACAAAGATGATACCAAGGAGCAAGAAGATGAGAGGAAGGAGTGATTGCTCTATTCCACAAGTCTTGTTTATTTTATTGTTTGTTTTGTTAATAAGTTAATAAAGTGATTGGCCTACGAGCCGCTTTTGCATGTAATAAGTGAACTTGGAACTTGAAGTTTCCTTTTGCATTGTAATTGCCCAATTTTAATTACAAGTAGTAATAAATTACAAACTTGCATTGCTTTTATACATTGTTTTTACTTTGAGCATGTTGAAGAAAACTTCGTCCAATTGCCGCTTGACTGTTGTTCACTTGCTAATCCCAAAACAAGTAGG
>SNQN01002419.1:64239-74669 GCA_008642245.1 Bassia scoparia | reverse complement strand
CTCTTAGTGTCACAAATGTATTTGTAGGCAGGTAGCGATGCTTCGTATTAATACGTGCATCACGACTCTTCCTGTATTCACAAGACTAAGTCTATAAATTCGTGCTTTTTGTGTAACGTTCATAATCCGATTCAGCATGCCTTTGAATGTGCCCAAATGATTATGATGTTAATTTTGCGTGACTCTCCTTCAATGGAAGGACCGCATCAGAGTCAAGAGACTAGGTACTGTGCGGGGATTTTGTCAAATCTTCGGGTTAACTGTCCTGAACCCACGGTGTGTTAATTGGACCTAACAATGGGGGCATTAGTTTGGCAGCCAAATGTTTTGTGGGCGGTCTCATTCTGTTTTAACATTGCACTATAACAAAGCTCCCCACTCTTGCACACCTTCGGGTTTTTTGGAATTTTCTCCGCCAGGTGCCAAGGATCCCCCTGTATCTATCACACAACCTCCACTCCAATAGCATCCAGTACTGACGAACTATGTCGGCTCCAAGCCCACAATTCAATAATCGAAGTTAGGACGGTAGGCCCCAGATAAGGTCACACGTCCTAGCAATCTTCATTGAGGATGTGTATCGGAGAAAGTTGTCTAATAAGCGTCATGGTTCTCGTGCACACTAACTCAGTATATAGATGAAGTATTACCTCCAAAGAGGTTTCAGAGCACAGGAAGCGAGTGGCTTTCGGGGGTGATTGGTCATTACTCGAGATAAAAAATTTCTTTTCGATTTGTACTTACCATTCGCAGTCAGGTGACAGATAGACGCTCGTTCCTTGTACTGGTTTTCGAGCGGAGTAACATGCGCTACTTAAACTGTCTGTTCCGTGTAGAACAGTATCAAAGCAATATGAGAAGTCATCACATTAGGATTAACCGAGTTTACAACCACACCTTTGTGCTCCGTCCCTGCCTCAATACACGTAGTTACTTTTATTAATCTACTCTCGATCTGAATAATAGTAACCCTCACTCTTTCAATGTATACTCATCACACAAAGAAAAACCCCAACATCAACACTACATCGTGTAATTTCCACTTGAACTCACACACTCCTACTCCAAGCTTAACCCCATATACACTATAGTCCCCTTGAGTTGATGACGCATACAGAGATCTTCTTTCGCACAGATAACTTCATTACTGAAGGCGTACAAGAGTAAATTAATGCTCCAATAAATGGCCACCGATGATCTATGCTTGACTCTTATGAACATTAAAATGAAGATTTTCTTCTCAAGAATAACTCTAACTAACCCGGAGAGAAACAATTACACAGTGTTGAAAGGCTATACTTGTGATATTTTATAGGCAAGAGCCTTGCAATGATCATAGTCACCCCTTTAATTGCAAAAGATATTTGTTTCAAAAATCCACACATTTATTAGGAAGTTTACAAGATTTTATTTATGCAAGATAGAATAAATATCTATTAACATTATCTCACAAAATCAAGTATAACCCTACCTATATTCTCCAAGTGCATAATGCTTACTAATCCACCTTGAAGTTTTCAAAATTCTTTAAGGAAAGTTCTTCAAACACATACTGCATCCGATAAGGTTATCAGAGTTGTTGAGAACAGGGTACGAACAATTCTTCCAACGTGGTATTTCTGAAGCAACTGATCACTGGTCTATGTTGTCGCTCGTCTCAGCTCAACAAAGCAGAAGGTCTCTTAGAGTGTTGTCTATCCTCATACGTCTCATCTATACCGAAAAAGGCAAAGTACGACGGTTAAAATGGCCCAGAGGACACTCGCAAAATAACATCTTGTGTCTACCTTAGCTCCACAGTGGGCTCTGTTTAGGGTAAAGGGACCGGTCTAATTTATTAGCGGTTTTATTTATCGAGTGATCTAAGACCGGTGAGTATGCATGACCGGTCTCTTTGGCCAAAATATAGAGTTCGGTTAATTGTCTTAAAATACATGGTTCTCTTTGATTACGTCTACGAGAATCTCTCTCAAACGTTCCATTATCTGTATACACACACACGCTGTGCTCTTTAGATAGTAATATAAATTAAAAAAAAAAACAGGTGTTGAGTGGGGCTAAATACCTTTCCACCTCACATGATCTAAAGCCCAGGAAGTGAGATACAACACAATCATAAAATTAGGAATTATTGAGACTTTATATGTACAAATATTTTACACAATCAACAAATATATCATATATTTTTTGGTGCTAACCAATTATATATTATATACCAATATATATTGTACACACAATTGAAAGATATAAACTATCTTCAAATTTCTCCATAGCGATATCAATTCGAACAAGGAAAACCTTATAAAAGCATACGAAAAACCAAACAAAGTAAATTAAAAATCGACTAAACAATATTAGAATGATTATCAATGTAAATCTATAACCAAAGTACAACGTTAAAAATTAAAAGCGAGGACAAAATTATAAGGCAGAAGTATAGATTATTGCAGACAAAAACTGTTTAAATTTAAAAGTTACAGTATACATGAGAAATATTACCTTCCAAGACTAACTTGATACACTACAGAGAGTTTTGTTATGTACTATCTACGCACTAGAAAATATAAAAGATTTCACACGAGAGAAATATATGAAATGAAAATAGCCATATAAACAACAAAATTTGAATAAGAAGCGAAACAGCCGGATCAATAAATTGCAGAAGACGAAGAAAACAGGAAAAAAACGAAAATAATTTTACAACAGAAATTAATTGAATTATTTTTTTTAAAAAATGAATAAGAAAACCCACAAAAATTGAAAAACAATACTCCACAACTAAGATCGAAAAACTCAAACACAAATCAATAAATTAAGACCAGATCTAAAACAAGAAAAATAACGAAACCATAATCAATTCGCAAGAGAAGACGATAAGAAAAACAGAAAAAGACCAAAATTAAAGAGAATAATCAAATATTATTTTTTAAAAAATTTTGAATAAGAAAACCAACAAAAAAATTGAAAAACATTCCCAAACTAAAGATCGACAAAAACACAAATAAGCTAATACTTTTACTCGCCGATCTATCAAATAAAACTAAACCGCCAAAAAGAAATAGGAAATGAAAGACTTGATAATTGTAAAATGTGAAATACTATTCATTAGGACAAAAATCGACAAACCCACTAGGCAATAAAATCGGTGAATACCAGACGCAAAATGGAACAAAGATGTAGAATTTCACCAAAAGATTCATAGAAAAAATTTAGATAAATTTCATAAACTAACCTTAAAACATACAAAAACGAGTAGATTAAATGAAAATTATACCCAAATTAATATTAATAAATCGAAAACAATAACCCAAAAACAATAATAAAATTTCAGAAGTGTTACTCGCGGAGCAAGCAACAATAACAAATACCCAAAATGAAAACAGACAAAACGGATAAAAGAAATTCCAGAAATTTACCGGAAAGTAGTTTTGGCCAATCAGATGAAAATCCGAGAGAAAAGTGCTTTATAATCCTTGGAAAACTAGCAGCATAAAAGTTTCTCTTGCCCATGACATGAGACAAGGTGGGAAGAATAGGAGTGAGAAAGACCTAGGAATATGCTAGAAGTGAGGAGAGGAGCGATCAGTTGAGCTATTGTATTTACAGTTATGCGCTAGAGATAAGAAGATATGCCGCAAGAGCCTGACTGCTAGAGTGAGGCGTACGAACCGCGGGGGAGGGACTTGCTTGGGCCTACGTCGATGTGTTGGTGTTGTAGTTGTTGGCTTGAGCCACAGAACTCACGTGAGTGCAGTTGCAGGGGAGTGCCGTTGCTCGGATAAAGGGGAGTGCTCACGCGCGTGCCTATAAGGTTACATCACGGGGCATCGCCCGAAATCGCTTCGGAGCGCAAACAATGCCGGCGTTCTGATCCCTATTATAACACATCAGACCAGATGTATGGTTGGGCGGGGAGCACTGGCTACGCGATTGATATCTTTGGACCATCCGCCCGCATGTATAGGGGCCTCTACTCGGTCTCATGTTAATTCCTATTAACACACGATTATTGGTGCACGCAACCTTACAATTTCAAGGCTTATTAGCGCTACGTAGCCTAAAAGTTCTACAAAAATGGATTTTCTATTATGCACAACCAACTACCTAGCCTAGAAAATGTGATCACTTGATGTTAATCAATATTAAACGGTGTCTAAAAACCGGTTGTCCATAATTATCTGACTTTAATATGATTCACATAATTTCCTGGTCTCGTCTGATTTAAAATTGGACGAAAATGCAATACAAACGATTTTACAATATGCGATATACCAAATTACTACATCGTCCTTACCTTGTCGTGCAACAAAAAATTGTTAGAAAATAATTAAATATAGATGATGCGCCTTTGATCGATGCGTAAACAAACAAACAACATGTTCAGTATGATGAGGAAATCGCCTGTTAAGCTTGCTATACAAAATGAGAGAGACGTTCAGTTAACGACAAGGCATTAATATAAAGATGAAAACTATTGAAATACAGTAAAAATGATTGCAAACTCCTACATATTTACAAGAAGCGCGAATAACGAGTGAGTTCTAATTCTTGTTAATCTAATTAAAACTGTAATAATTGATAATCAAATAGAAAGAAGCGAAAATGGGTTTTGGCGTTGAGTAACTCAGAGTTTATTAACTGATTTCCGCTCGTTGAATTTTGAATTAAAAGACGGCTATAAAAACTTGTAAATTTTAGTGTTTTAGTGGTGGAGGTAATGAAGGGATGAGAAGCAAAGCGGTATGCAAGCGCCTGGTGAACAGTAAATAAACTTAGACGTCGCTTTTGTTGTGCATGACGTGGGCGCCTGCGGTTAGCCGGGGCCGCGGCTTTGGTTAATCGAGGTGCTTTGGTGGTTGGCCACGACTGCCCACGTTGAGTGGCGTTGGAGTGGATACCAGTCCAATGAAGTCCCCAAGGTAGATAAGAATCCGCCCCTAAACCCCGTGCTATAAGAAGGGGTAGTCTTCGAATTAATCAAATTAATATGGTGCCTAAAATTCGTTCATCCATAATGAATCTGAATTCAATGTGATTCAAGCAAATTCCAATCTTGATTAATCAATCGAAAGAGTCATATGCGCAAAGATAAAGAATAATATATATAGAAATTCAAACTCAAATATATACAAACCAACTCACCTTGYATCRCTATCAATACAAAAGAAAACAAAGATTAGCGCATCAAAAGTTTTGCTTCAAATTGAATCGCTTATTACAACAATGGAAATCGTTAGCACTGACAATTACAATTAAAACGATTGTGATAAGTCGAAAACGAACGAATTTACATGATTGAAAACCAAAAGCAAATGAAATTTAATCTATTATACTAATCAAAATTAATAACAAGAGAAGAGAGAGAGTTTGATTGAATAGCCTCARAATTTGTACCTAAATMTGTAAAGATACGACTCTAAAAGCTGCGACGAACTTAAAGGACTTTTGATTTTGAGAGTGGTTTGTGTTTGTGGATTGAATTTGAATGAGAGAGAGACTTTTTGAGAGACTTTTGAGAGCTTTGAATTGCACTTCGAATATTGATTTTCGTTGATGTTCGATTAAGCACCGAGAGCACGTATTTATAGGCGTATAGAAAGATAAATAGCAAAAACGAGAATCGGATATACACTGACAACCGCATATACGATTGGGAGCTCCATATATACGGTCATATGAACCGTATATATGGTCGTATGAATCATATATACGGTGCCCTCAACTGTATATACAGTTGAGGTGACGTGGCTTACCATGTCACATAGTGTATATAAGATTTTTGCTCTATCTATCTTTTCGTTWGGGTATTTTTATCCATAATTTCTGAATCTAATATACGATTCGGGAATTATCCTTTATCTATTTTATCTTTTTRTCCAATTTTGGCTTGCTTGGATATCAAGGTTAATCTTCTAGAACATTCCGGATCTTTCCCGAAATTTTTTGATTTCTCTTAGAACTAGTGTTACACGGCGCGCGCACGCGCGCCGTGTCCCACTTTATCATACTTCATAATTCGGTTTTAATCATAATAGTTCATCATCAGAGCGCTGAACATTCTGTGTGAATAAAAAGAGCACAAAAACAAGCATTATACAAGGAAACATGGCATCTATAATATTAAGAACAACAGGGATAAGCATCAAATGACTAAATTTTGACGTTGTCCATGCCTTTAAAAGAGTTCTAACTTACACTCATTCATGAGTCATGACAAGTCTAAAAAAATTCACAATTTCATAAACAAGGGTAGAAAACTGAACAAGGTATAGATGATTAAACATGCTGTAAGAACCAAAGAAAGAATGGAGCAACTGACTATGACCCAAATAATTTTGCCAGAATGGCATTCTGAATCGCTGGCATAATGGAGATTGCAAGCGTCTGAAAGGGAACAACTGCCTTGTCCTGCAGTCTCAAGAACATTGCAGCTCCTAGGGCCAAACTTTCGGTACACCTTCTTCTCCAAATAATCTTTCAGATTGCTCACATACTCGTCTCAGTTGGATTTCACGCAACTCCGTGAACTTCTTAAACCTTGTCACATGAACTGTTACTGGTGACGGAGCAGGACTTCGAACCCATGATCCAACAATCGAAACCTCTAAAACACAAATCTTATGCTACCAAATGGATTATAATTTATAATAATCAACAGCCTACACCACGAACATCATCACCTTTAGAACGATAGCTGATAATATGGAAACAGGAAAGGAAAAATCATATCAAAAGTAACACCAGAAAAGTCAGAGCTTGGAACTAAAACATAATAATGTTTGTACAAAGCAATATTCGAAAACGGAACTTTGAAAATTCTTCCCTTCACACAAACTATATCAAGTTCATTTAAGAAGATTTCTAGAAAAGAATAGCTTTCAATAAGCAACATAATCAAAATTCAATAGAAATATTCTCAAAAAGACGGTAATTAGCTATCCATCATGAAAGTTTATACAAGTAAACTCAGAAGAAAAAGACTCAATTAAAGCCTAAAATTTCTAGTTGCAAGAAATTGACTCACTTAAGCACACAATGCAAAATTCTAGTAAACAGAAAGTGAGAAACTATTTTCAACTGCATGAAGATCTATTCACTTTTGCGTGAGCTATAATAACCAACATAAAGTAAAGAGAACGTGGACTAAGAAGTTAAAACACCAAATTAATCACCTCTTCAGCAAAATATCATGCCATGAAAACAACCACTATATGGAAACCAGAAATTTAACGTTATATTTTTAAAAAAATCAAATATTTCTGAGATATTAGCCTGGATTGAAGTATCTAAGGAGAATAATTTTCCACTCATCATCAGAGCACTGAACATCTCGACATATCTTCGATAAAGAGCTGAAACAAAGATGCACCAGGAATAATATTAATTAAATATTTATCATATAGTTTATGGGAATGCCATGAAAACTTGATAGTCTGATGCTGCATATTCACAAGCAGATATGAAATCCATATCATTACACCAAACAACTTGGTTCGACCATATGGATTTGCTGCAGACAACGGAAAATCCTCGTGCACGGGTACCTTTTAGGCTAAACCATACACAGTTGCCGGACGAAGAAAAGACAAGCGAAATATAATGAAGAGGCGCAATTAGCAAGTTCATCAAACATGTTTTGCGTGTCTTACAATAAATTCACACCAACTTGACAAAGATTTATTTCATTCAGCAGATTAGTAAGAGCTAATGTTGAGGAAGGATTCAAGCATGTATGCAACAATCAATCATAGGCTTAATGCTAAAGGAGGTGTTAACTACATGAAACAAATACTTCGAATTAATCTCCATGGTCATCCATAAAAAAATCTGAAAATATTCAAAAATATATAGTTCGTATCAATTCTAAACAGAGCTATACCATTCAAGGGATAAGTGGATAACTAAATGAACATCTTTGAACTTCCAGGTTTCACTCGCATAAGATAATAGTCAGGAGGAAAGGAGATTATACCTTCTGCATCCATGAGCAGACATGACTTCCAGCAGATTCACTGTGCCAATGATGTTGTTGTTGTAGTACAGCAATGGTCTGCACAACTTCACACAACTGCTTTCAACCAGCGAAAATGAATGATAGATCAATCTGAATAACAGGGTACAGAAGCTAAGAGAGCACTCAGAACAAATAGCAGGCGTCACACAGACAAAGTTGTTAGTCAACCTCGTAAAGATTTAACTAATTGAAACGCTTCAAAGGCTATTATCAAACCACACAAATCAAATCCACAATGCAAACAGAGAAAGCCCACAAAACACAAGCAATTACTAAATAGACTGATATAATTTCCTTACATGTGAACTATCCAATCCACTAAATTCTTGTCCTCGGCCAAATCCTCTCACCTCATTATTCGCTCGGCCCCGTTTCAAAGTCTACCACAACAATCTCATCAAGAGACACTTCAACTTTACCATGGTCAGCTATACCCTCCCTCCACCAACCACCTACCCGCCACATATTTTTTCACATTTCTAAAAATTGAACTTTTTGCTAAAATTGCTAGCATAATTTACACATTGAAACACTGAATTCATAAATAAAAACAAAACAAACAAAAAAGTGGATAGGGGGAAATGACAATTATGAGTTAATTATACCTCCGACAGCGGGAATTGCAAGGTTGCTGAAGAACTGATGATGAAAGTGCCATCAACAACAAATCTAAGAAATTAAACAAACAAAACACAATAAATAAAAAAAAACATCAACCTAAGAATTGCAAAGAAATACTAAAAAGTAATAGTAATTTCAAAGATATAAAGAAAATACCGTAAATTAACAATAATAATGAGGATTGTGAAATGTAAATTGTTGTCTCAATCATATATAACCTTAGTCAAATTACCAAGCATAAAATAAAAGGGGAAAACAAGAACCAACAAAATACGATTAAATAACGAGCACTTTTACTCATCAATCTATTGTAACATCATGAAAACAAATACCAAGCAAAGCAGCCATAATTAAACACAAACTAAGAAAGAAGAAGCAGAATTACCTCATCACTTGAGACCCTTCTCACGCCATGGTCGCATGCGGTCATCGTGACGCCACCACCAACTTTCAAATCCAACATGGACGACTCCAAACAACGCTACAAAAACCCACCTCTTGAGACCCTTCTCGCGCCCATGGTCGCATGCGGTTACATGAATGGCACCGCTCTCACAAAGCTGCATAAACGAGCAAAACGGTGAGCAAAATTGGGGAAAGTGGATGGGAGAGGTGGGAAAGTGACTGGGAAGATGAAGAAATGGCAGAGGATAAGATACAAGCCACGAGGCTCACGACGGCATCAATAACAGCAAAATGGCAAAGAATGTAATTATTATCAAATGGCAGGGGCATTGACGGTAGTAACTGTTCATATGAAGTAACACCCCATCTCCCTTTTACTATTGTTAGGATTTATGATTTATTTTTGCGAAATAATTTTATAAAACTTGTAAAAATCATAGAAAATCAAAGAAAAATTAGAAAAATAAGATGGCAAACTCAGAAAAATGAGAAGAAAAAAAGAAATAACCTATAGAAAATATTCTAAAAAATCCTTATCGGAAAAAATACTAACCAAACTGATACATATTAGGGCATTGAAAATAATTAGCATAAAATTATTTCATAGGCTCAACATAATCTTTCTCCACTATTCTAAMATAATTCAACCAACCCTGAAACGTTAGAATCTATTTCACTTCAGACAATGCAAGAATATCTCAATAACAACCTTCACAACCACAACCAGACATAACACTTTTCTTAGAAGACTGAACAGTAGAGGGAGTAGTAACTGTTTTACCTTTAGGAGCATGAGGAACAAGTGCCTTCCTCTTGGTTCCCTTGGGGGGTACTAGTGTACTGTTATGCTTCAACCTTATCTTTCTCCTTCTCCTCGATCTTAGCACTCGAATCCCTTGTAGACTTGTGCACTACCACTTTAGTAATAATAACAGTCTAAGTCCCTTCACCAATAAAAATTACATCATCTTCATCACCGTCCTTCTTGCCTTCTTTTACCCCTTCTAGAACTTTCAAAAATTTAGTCTGAAGAACCTCATTGAGGCTCTTAGCTGCATTCCCCTGTTCCCCCTCTGTTTCCTCAACCTCTGCTAGCTTGTTTTCCAAAATGGGGTCTTGGAAGGTGTTAGGAGAAGGAGTGAGTTCYGCGGTTTTAGGGTCAGGTTTGAGGAATTTGAGGTTTCCGTTTGTGGTAATATAGGTTGTGATGGTGGTGGAAGAGGTTACYTKGGGGCCTTTTGTGGTTCAGTGGTTTCAGAATACCAATGTTCCATTGGTGGTGGTATAAGTGGAGGTGGAGTTGAAATTGTGGTTTTGGTGGTTTCAACCGAAGTATAAGACTTCGTGGTTGAGGCAATTGCTTCTGTTTTTGTAGTTTGAGCTTTCTTTC
>SNQN01002419.1:0-56778 GCA_008642245.1 Bassia scoparia | reverse complement strand
GTTGTTGTTGTGCTATTATCACAGATAAGCACGTGAATTTGTTGGGACTTCATTATTTCTCTCTATCGTTAATTACAATCCAGCAAGCTTGTAATTCCCATCAAAATTCCAGCCCATCAATTACAAGAATCGATTTGCTTGTAATTCCCATCAATTTGATTATGATAACCAAATTCAAATTGTTGGCGATTCTCATCATTAATCAGTTTAAACAATGGAGATGGAGCAAACCTTATTCGCCATGCTACAGTATCCTTCTCTCGCCATGTCAGTACCATCATTAATTCACAATATTTTGGTAATGGTAGCTCTAGCATTAACCATTATCATCATTAAATCAGTCTAATCGAGAAGGCGAGACTAGGAGAGAGAAGGTATGATGTTAAATTGTATAACAATGGAGGAGAGGAGATATTAGAGGTAACTTGGAGAATTAGGGTAATTGTGGGAAAGACTAACGGTGTTAGCTTTTCGTTAGATTAGGGATTTCATCTCTTTTTTCAAAGGTCGGGGGTACCTGAGGATAAAAAAAAACTTAGGGTACATGAATAATTAAGAAACCTAGGGTACCTGAGGAAAATCCCTTCTTTTTCTTTTTTATATATATAAAAACTGCACATCTCTTTTTTCAACTCTCTCTTTCTTTCTCACTGTTTAAGGCTGCAACACTAATCTCCATTTTTATAAACCTTTCTTCCTTCWCTTAACCTCTCGTCATTTAATTTTTAACTCAAATTTGCAGTCAAATTAATTAAATTTTCAAAACTTTTTAACATATCTTTACTTACATTTAGTGGGGTTTTCTGATTTTATTTTATACACATTGGTCAAAGTCTCAAACTTTTGTTTCTTTTCTTCCATGTTTAGGTCAATTAAGCTTTAAAATTTGCAATTTATTGGTTTTGTTGCAATTGCATTGTTATTAAGCTCGTTTTGTCTGCCCCAATTGCACCGCTTTCCCCTGCCCCTGTTGTTGTTCCTCGCTGAAGGTGGCCGCAGGGGTGGGTGTTAGTAGGTGCGTGGTGTTGGTAGGTGGGAGGTGGTGGGTGTTAGCAGATGGCTGGTGGTCGTGGTGGTGGTGGTTGTGGCAGATGGTGTGTGGTGATAGATGASGGTGTTAATTACTTTAGGTTTAATTCTAATTAAATTTTAATTAATTTAGTTTTRATTTAATTAMATCCAATAAAAACGTGACACGTGGCAAATTAACTTAAGCAATAGGTTAAAATAGGTTACCATCCGATTTGGGTACATTTTTGGAAGATGCACCTAAAAGGTCGGATTATTTTGAAATCATCCAAAGGTCGGTTTATTTTTGGAAGAAACATGAAAGGTCGGATTATTTTTGTGAATTTTTCCAATGTAATTACTCCTAAACATAAAAAAATAGAAAATAAATAAGATAAAAGGAAAGTAGACTTACCGGCAACACTRCTCAATACTCGGTGGCGGGTTCAGCGAGGCGCACTGAGTGGCGACGCTACTCGGTGATGGTTCGACGATGCGGCGTGACTCGGTACTCGGTAGCAGTGCAGTGAGTGAAGGGTAGTTTGGTAGTGCGAGGTGTTTTTGATTTGTTAGATTTAGTAAGTGAGTAAAATCAGTGAATGAATGACTAAATTTTTTAGGTTAGTATTGTTTATATAGTTTGGGCRATTGGGCCTCAACACATGTTCAATTAAACGTAAAACTCAAAGCCAATTACCGGTTACTCGGTTATAGACCCGGTGGTTCCGGGTACCCGATACGAAAAGCGGAACTATCGGGTGCGGATTCCATAAATTTCCATACAAGAGTCACCCGCGAACCGGTAATCCGGTCACAATCGGTTCCTCATTTTCTGGAAACTAGAATCGGTATCCGTAGCTGTCAACCGGTTTTGTTTCTGGAGAACTGATGTCAACCGGTTCTAGTTTACCGACGGGTACTCCACTGGTTTCTGCTCAACAACCTAATACGCCATTTATCCGTGTCCATCACCCATATCAAACCCAACGAAATACCACACTGATGCAAATTTACATTCATTTAAGACCCTTAAAAACAAAATATATGCTTTAAAATGTTCAAACCAAACTCTTTGGATATCTTGAAAAGTCCATAAGTATCGCGTACAACATTTTGTAATTTTGACCTAAAGCATATATAATATCTTATTTAGTCAATTTTAATTAGTACATTGTATATGGTATATGGCAATAGGGTGGGAGGGTCACCTAAAACGATCTATCTCCCATTCTAATGGTGAAGTGATTACTCATCCTCGCTATATCACCCACTAATCGAGATCCACCCTTGCCTTGATAGGAATGGATGGGACATGTCTCTTATTTGAGTCGCACTACTTTAATGAAACTCCATCGAATTAAATTTTTTTCAAAAGAAATCTAAAATAAGATTTAACTTTTTTAAATCCATTTTTTTATTTAAAAAAACTAAACATATAATGTTGCAGCTGAATGTAGAAAGACATGTATAATTGTATGACATACATCTGTTAAATAATGTGCCTCACCTAAATTTTAAGTGTTATGTAAAAATGTTACCTATTAATGGTTACTTTTAAAGGTTTACAATGTTAAAGTGCTAAGAAAATGTTACTGATTAAAAATCTCAAGCTATTGATGTGGATCCTAATGCGGATGCACGTGCACCAAGAGGATGACATGTCACCTTACCAATCAGCAAGTGTCCTTCTAATAGGGTGACATGACGTCCTTTAAATCGTGCCACGTGTCATAATGGATAAAAATCTTAGACATCTTAAATGGCCATCATTAGGTCATGACTGCTTAATATTGGGGAATGATTCCTGATTGGCAAAACCCTAGAACCTCATCATTAGCCTCTTTTGGCAAGTAAAAGTCAGCCCACTGTTCATGACTTATGGTTAATGCACGTGTCATTGCTTGGTTGGGTGATGCACTCATATGGAGTAGTATAAATACCCCAATGATTACACCTTTCTCGACACTTCATCATTTATTTCTCTCATCACATCATCACTTTAGTCTTTTCACCATAAAGGGAGATTCCTCTCACCTCATCTTATTTACTTTTTTACCCTCTTTATATTCATTGCATCGGAGGGAGATATCTATTATCTCCTTTGTTTCAGGTGCTGGAAGAACCCTCTTGTTAGTCAAACCTCCAGGACTTGGAAGAAAAGCTTGGGTCGATCGAACATACAATTGCAAGTCGAGACCTGCGCTCCAAGCGATCCTGCATCAGCCGTCGATCCCCTCCTGACCAGCGAATTGATTGCTGTAGTCGAGAGCCTATCATTCAATCAAGTACTTTGACCATTCGACGTTCTACGTTCACGTGGCTAGGGAGAGTTATTCCCCTCTCCAATCTCTAGCTCATACAACTTACATTTAACAACATTGAGTGTTATGGGGAGGTGTCTAGCCATGACCATCAAGAAAGAGTGTTGAAGACCAAGCTTAACTCTTCGGAACTGAACACGGATATACCAAGACCCTTCAATCGTCACCGATGAGGTGACGCGTACGAGGACTTCAACGAGGGCGATGACACATGCCCAAAGACGATTTCCGATCTATGTCTCAAAAGAGAATATGATTCTCACTTGCTACACAACGAAAGTGTTGGGAGAGCCATTAAAGAACCTTTGATGAGTCAGAGATGGTCTCGCAAGACCTCAAGGAAAAACTAAGGAAAGCTGAGGTCAAGCTAGCTTCAAAGGGATGAGTATGGTTAAACAAGAGGCTCGAAGCTAGCGTTTCAGGAGAAAGCAGGTAAAATGTAGTATTGGAATGGAGCAAAATACCTTCCAAATGCCGTAGCGCTCAAAACCAGTTAACAAGTAGTACTCTTATCCAAACAAACTTCGATCCTAGGGAGAGGCTTAGATCAGCTTTGCCAATGACTTCTACACTGATAATGTCCCCAGAATCAAACCTTTATGTCGGTACCACCCATCCGACAGAGATGTACTCAGAAGTCCAATCGCTTCAACTCAGAAGAAGCACATTCTAGTCCTTAAGTTTCAAAGTTATCGGCTAATGATGCTCGCAAAATCATTGAGGCCAAGAAGGCCAATGCTTCCAAGGGGGATGCTTGGTGGATCCTGGAAGCTAAGAGGCAGGCTAAGGCTTCCACCTAACCAATCAGACCCCCTACATTCAGGCTCCGAATCYACCCCTGTAGTGGAAGATCTGACCTTGTCCGCTCTTCCTAGGGGAAGCCCACTTCAAAACATTCGAGATCCAGATTTAATCAATCTCTACCGAGCACATTTAGGTGSAGAGAAACAACGAWTCTACATTGGGGGTAACCCATTGTCCTACGGCCATGTACYAGGTGGGTACRTTGATAATGGCCTAGAGAATCACAATTTGGCTTCTGCCGAGAGGTTTTGCACCATAGCCCTCACTCAAAATTTTCCTCTCCCTCCATAGATTACATTGGCCTCCAAGACCAAGATCAAATTCCCAAAAATTACTCCTTACGATGGAACATCCGATCCAAATGATCATCTGGCCACGTATAAGCATCTAATGCTCACAACACCGGCTGATGACGCGATCTGGTGTCGATATTTCCCTGCTACGCTCTCTGGTATTGCTTAGAAATGGTTCAATGGTTTTTCCCTCCGGGTCCATTTACAACTTCACCGAATTGTCCATGCTATTCTCACATCACTTCATGGCTAATCGCCAAGAAAAAAATGTAGCATTCACTTGGCGCGAATCAGATAGTGGAACAGAGAATCACTGCGAAGCTATGTCAAGAGGTTCAATCAAGAAGCTCTTTAGCTTCCAGGACTCCCTCTCTCTCTCTCTCTCAAGATGTAGTCTATGTTAGCTTAATTTGGGGGTTACACGACAATTCGAATTTTAAGTTTGAAATAKTCAAGAAAGGATGTGTTGGTCTAAAGGGTGCCCCTTGAGAGGCTGAAAATTACATTCGACCTGAAGAAGTCTGCTCAGTATCTCGAAGTGATTGTAAAGTCAATGACCATTAGAGTCACACGTCTAAAGCTCCTAGGGGAAGCTCTCATAAGTCTAATCAGGATAATAGTGGGGGTGACCGGAGAAAGCATGGTACRTGGGCCTTYGAGAATGGTCGTTAATGACATCAAGAAAGGAAAATGAAATGGGAATATGATGGACCCAWGTTTGAATTCACCAAGTATTTATTTCAGATTTACAAAGAGATGAAAGAYAAGGTAGAAATAGAGGATCCACCTCCAATGAAAATGGAGAAGTAGTATCGCAATAAGAACAAATACTGCAAGTATCATCAAGACATTGGAATGTCATCAACAATTGTCACATTCTTAAAAGGAAGCTGGATGCTCKGGCCACYGAGGGAAAGATTCCAGTCAATCTGATCAAGCGCCAGATTAGGAAGGCCAAAGGTGATGAGTCCCAAAAAGAAGACGGAGACACTGATATAGAAGTTTGCCACATGATCTTCGGTGGTTTAGCCTCAGGGTGACCAACCATTCATGGGAGCAAAGACTACTATAGAATCTTAGTCGTTCAGGATTGCCAGGAAAAGAATCATTCCAAGGTTTCATCCATGGAAGCATAGGGTTCAATTCGACTTCCCCGAACGAGATCCGTTGGTTGTGGCGATGACAGTGAAAACATGAAAGTAAGCGATCTGATCGATATGGAGTTCATCAGACAAAATCAATTGGATTGTCTCACTAGGTTGAAGTACAATGATGATGATTTGTTAAGCACCCATCAAATCGTTGGATTTGGTGGAGGGTGATTCACCCTGTAGGGATGTAACCCTACGCTAAGGCTTGCAAAGACGAATGAGACACCTAAGGGTTAAATTCCTTTTTCAAAGGGTCTTAGTGCTAAAACCCTATTATGGAAGGCCAACAATTAACATGGCAAAGTAGTGGTTGTCACCCATCTAATGCTTTGAAGTTTGTTTGTAATGACAACAAGACATTGGTCAATACATGAGACCACAATCAACTAGAGAGTGTTACTTGACTACTCTCAAGCCACTCTCTTAGGGGATAGAAAGATGAAATAGATGTTCAACCGTCTCAAAAAAAGGAAGTCTAGAGAAGTGATGTTGGTTCATGACGTTCACCAAGAAGCAATGGCGTCCATGGCCTATACAGCAGCTCAAGGCGAACCAGTTGATGCCCTTGAAGACTAAGTCTCGACCAACTAAATTGAAGAAACAATAAGTGTTCACCAATCGTTTGATACTTTCACTTGGCAAAGAAATCAGAAAGTTATTGTCTGAGTTCCAAGATGTTTTTGCATTCACGGCGAAGAGATCCAGAACGATCCTTCGATAGCTCACATGTATACAATTCGTTCCTTGATCAAGCTAGTGAAGCATAGAAAGAAACCTGGACCAGTGCGAAGCAAGCGCGGACGAGAAGTGAAAAATTGATGGAGGCCGGATTATCCGGGGATGAAAATACCCCGATGGGTGCGAATGTGGTTTGGTCCCCGCCGAATGGTACTGGCGGATGTGTCGATTATACAGACCTAAACAAGACATTCCCCAAAGATCATTCCCTATGTCAAATAGACAACTTGTTCATTCAACGGCTGGTCATCAAGTCAGGAGTTTGGTTGAAGCATTTTCTAGGTTTCATCAAATCCCAATAAGCCAAAGATCAAGACAAAACTTTTTGTGACTGACAATGGTCTATATTGCTACAAGGTGACCTTTCGCCTACGAAACGCTCCAACAACATTTCAAATAGTGAATGATGTGTTCCTCAAATAGTTGGGAAGGAATGTCAAAGCATCCATCGATGATATGATAATTAAACAAGGTGCTAATGATCACCTCAATTTAAAAGAGACCTTTAAAACACTTAGCATTTTCAGATGAAGGTGACCCAAAGAAGTGTATTTTCGATGTGACATCAGGTAGTTCTTGAGCTTCCTAGTCGACGAAAGGGGTATCGAAGCTAACCCAAACAGTCAAGTAGTGCTCGACATGCTCACCAGTAAGTGTAAAAGATCCAAAAGCACACTAGTTGTTTAGCGCTCTGGAGATTTCCTCCAAATAAATTAGAAGATAAGTGTCAGCCTTCTTTAAGGCAATAAAAAAGATGCCAAGTTCGAATAGAACCTGAGGCGAAGAAGCTCCAAATCTACACTACATACACTCCCTCGATTGGTGAGTCCTCTTTGGAGAAATTTGTATCTTTATCTAGCCGTGTCTTAACATGCTGTTTCGACTATCTTAGTGGATAAGAGGGATGGTGCTCAACTTCCAGTCTACATTATACCATGTCCTACAAAGTGCTGAGATTCGATATCCAACGCTTGAGAAGTGGATTTGCTCTTAAAAAGCGAGTCAAAAATTCGACCTTACTTTGTTGCCCATCAAATTTTTGTTTACATGGATCAACTAATCAAAGATTCTCACTCACCTGGAAGCTTCTGGACGAATGCTTAAATGGGCAATAGGAATGGTTTTGACATTGTTTATGAACCAAGACGCAATCAAGGGCAAGCAGTGGCCGATTTATTGTTGAACTCACAAGGCCGCACAACAAGAGGCACCTAATGTCTGGAAGTTGTTTATGATGGCTCTACTACACAATACGGCTATGGAGCAGTGATTCACTTTCGATCTCTTGAAGGAGATGTTTGTAGTATGCATGCAATGAAGTTAACTTCCAAGAACACAACAATGAAGTTGAATATGAAGCTTAATCGCCGCTCAAGATGTATAAGGAAACAAGGACACGTTGAATCAAAGCTATGTTAGATCTTAGCTGATCGTTAGACATATGGTTAAATATTGGAAATGGTGAAAGCTGAGTTCAGGGACTTGGATAACATCCCGCTCTCAAGTGCCGAGATAGAAAACAATCAGGCAGACGCTCTTTCCACGTTGGCAAGCTATACATCAAGAAGTCCTTCACACCATATTTGGGAGTTTAAGCAATCGAAAAGTATTGATGACTTAGAAGAGTCGAATTTTATTGATTGGAGTAACACTTGGATGAATGAAATGTTAATTACAAGGTGAATGGTATCCTGGCATCAAACCCAGCTAAAGAAAAATATTTTAAGGCTCGAGACACATGGTTTGTCCTTAGAAGTACATGTGTACAAGAAGTTGTATAGTCACCCTTTGTTAAAGTGTGTGACACTAGAAAAAAGGGGAAGACCTGAAATGCCACGGGCGATTACCTCCAAGGGAAAGGGCTCTAGCCGAAAAAGATCCTTCGGACTGGTTATTTTTGGCTAACAATTTGCAAATATGCTAATATACCTCGAAAGCCCGCTAATGATTTGACTCCAGTACTATCTCCTCTACCGTTACCTAAATGGGGCATGGATATTTTGGGTCCCTTCCCACAAGCCTCTGGCCAGCCGAAGTATGTTTTTGTGGYTGTTGATTATTTCASTAAGTGGGTGGAGGTTGAGCYGGTAAGGGGCATTAAAAYGTCCGATGTCAAGAACTTTATTAGGAAGAATATCATCACTTGCTTTTGAGTTCCCCGATCTATAGTGTTTGACAGTRGGCCTGAATTTGAGTGTAATAAATTGAAAGAGTGGTTGGACAAAGTTGGGATAGCAGGGCATTTTGCTTCGGTTGCTCACCCATAGGCTAATGGGCTGGTTGAATTAGCATTCAACAAGACAATTTTTTTGGACATCAAGAAAAAACTAGACCATGCTAAAGGTCTTTGGGCTGAGGTACTATACAACATTCTTTGGTCGATTCGCACAACAGTCAAAGGGTCTACTGGCGAAACACCTTTCATGTTTGTTTATGGCTTAGAAGTTGTGCTACCCATCGAGACATATGAGCCCACTCTCAGAGTCATGTTGTATGATGAAGAAGCCAATTGGTCAGCCTTATGCCACAAATTGGACTTGGTACCAAAGACAAAGGGCAATGCTTTGCTTCGTCAGTAACTATATTAGTTGCGAATTTCTCGTGAGTACAAYAAGAGGGCGATCTTGTGTTCCGAAAGATGGAATCATTTGGGAGGTACAAGGAGGATGGCAAGCTAACCCCTAACTGGGAAGGACCCTACAAGGTCATCGARGCTCTACGTGAGGGAACCTTCAAGCTTGAAACTCTGGATGGCAAGTCAGTTGCAAGGACTTGGGACGCCGACAATATCAAAAAATTCTATATGTAAGTGTTAGACATGYTATTAAATCTCATGTACTAAAATCCCTTAATTTTGAWTGAAAGGAGTTTCGTGCTTCCCTATATTTTTCTTATTTCCCTTATTTTAAGGCAACAAACATAAGTCTTTCTCTTAAAAAGAAGTCGAAAGACCCTTATTTTAGGGAAAATAACTTAAGTCTTTCTCCTAAAAGCAGTCGAAAGACACTTATTCTAAGGCAAATAACATAAGTCTTTCTCATAGAAACCAATAGAAAGACCCTTATTCTAGGGAAAATAACTTAAGTCTTTCTCCTAAAAAATTAGTCAAAGGACCCTTATTCTAGGGCAAATAACATAAGTCTTTCTCTTAAAAAGCATTCAAAAGACCCTTATTCTAGGGCAAATAACTTAAGTCTTTCTCCTAAAAAGCATTCGAAAGACCCTTATACTAGGGCAAATAACTTAAGTCTTTCTCCTAAAAAGCGGTCGAAGGACCCTTATTCTAGGGTAATTTACTTAAGTCTTTCTCTAAAAATGCAGTCGAAAGACCCTTATTTTAGGACAAATAACTTAAGTCTTTCTCATAAAAAACAGTCAAAAGACCCTTATTTTCGGGTAAATAAATTTCAGCCTATAGCGAAGGCAAAATCTCCAAGTTTAAGGGTGATAAGTGCAAAATATTCGATATTTTTAGTCCCTAATAATAGTCTTTTAATTGCATAAGATTATTTATTTTATGAGATTAGTTATTTTTATAAATTAAGACTTAATTTTTTTCAATATTTTATTTTATAGCTATTTTTATAATAATTGATACTTAATAATATGTTGTGTGTTTTTTTATAGGAATAAAAGAGAAAATCAAAGAAAGAATAAACAATCATGTGAGTTTGTTGAGAAAATATATTAAAAAATAAGAAAGAAGAGGATGAAGGGTGAACCGGTGAAGCGTGAAGAAGAAGGAAAGGAAGGATAAAGTCAACTTAGCAAATAACAACTCATGCAACAAAATCCTAAAATTACGAAGAACAGATGCAAATCAACGACGTGTGCACAAAGTATACATATATATACTCGTATATAGTCATGAAAAAAAGACGCACATATATACCAAAAATTATAGAGAGAGCGAGAGTTTCGTGTTGATTAATTTGAAGAGAATGATAGACGTTGGAAAGAGTCTCAAATAAGGTAGAACGAGAGTGACGACGATTTGTAGGATCAAGTTATGTTTCGTATAGAGTTCACGAGGCGACAAATTAATGAGTTCTTCTTTTACACTTTGTCTCCAATCATTGTTCTTGTCATTCAACTTGCTTATTATTAGAATTCAAATAATTGATATGAATAATTAGTTTCGGGTATATTATCTCCTTGAGCAATTCATTGATTGATTATTATTTTAAGTGATTCATTGATTGAAATTACGATTATGCATATTACTAGTGTGTGTATGATTGTTAATTATTTATCTATATTGATTTGGCTTAGTTTAGATCATATAGTCGAGTAACCCTAATTTATATTGAGTCTGCGATCATGGTTTAATCTAATTAGAGAGCAAGTTCATTATAGTTATGTATAGCATTTATGTAATTAGAATAACTATGGTTAATGATGTCTCTAGTTATTAATGCTTCCAATTCTAATCATAAAAGTTGTGTCATATGAATTAAATTGGTTTAGAATAAATTTCAGCCTAGTTCAAAATTGGTTTAAAGTAAGGGAAGATAGAGAGTCTTTGTTATCTTAGGCTCTACAGTTAATCTAATATTTAGAATTGATTAAATTCTCAAGGTTGACTATTTACATATTAATAATTGAATCTAATAAAATTATGTAGTTAAAACGATAATGTGTTGGTCACGTGTATAGTAGTTTAGAGTAGTTATTAATTAATTCAATTCATCAAAACCCCCTAATCGTAAATATGTAAATAGCGTAAATAGTGTATATATGTATTAAAACTTCACATTAAATTGAATTTGAGTTTAGGAAGTTAACAATCTTCTCATGGGATTGACCCTTCTTGCCCTTTTACTACTTGTATATATTTTTAAAGATTATGATTGATTTTAATAATATATCAATTTGCTATGATAAACGACTCGTATCAAAGGGCAATCAGTATGATTGATTGACTTAACACCCCTAGTAGGTCTTAAGCCATCAATACTGAGGTTCATCTAAACTTGGACATTTTGCGACATGTGCCTGATCATGTGTGCTTGACTAAATAAAATCGACGATACTCCTAATTTGACAAAATCAAGTTCAATTGAATCAGGAATGTATTTTACAAACGTTTGTTTGTCCTACGTTTCGTTGGAATAAACTCAGCGAAACCCTTGATTTGACGAAATTAAGTTTAGTCGAATCAGGAGATGATATATTTACATACGTTAAGTTTGACACCTGTTTGTTGGTTAAACTCAGCGAAACCCTAATTTGACGAAAATTAGTTCAGTCGAATAAGGAGATGCATATTTTACAAACGTTAAGTTGACACCTGTGTTGAGTTCTAAGTTTTGAATGATGACAACCATTACAGGAAACAGGATGATTCAATATAAATATGGTTGGTCTGGGAACCAGCTAGTTTAGAAACTTGTTTCCCTAGACAAGTAATATTTAATGAGAATGCTTTGAAACTACTTGTTTATGAGGGAACAGCTGATTACATAAGAGCTCATTCACTGGTACAGAACCAGTACGAGCTGTTTCCTTGACTGTTATTCTGAAGAATAGTATATATCTTTTGTTGCATGTTAACTTTGTTATATGTGCAGTAATAGATCTATCCAAGACTTGAAGTGTGAATTCTTTCGAAGATATTCGAAGAAAAAGCTGTGCTAAAGATTGAAGTAAATAAAGAAAGATTCAAGTTCTTGAAAGATTGCGAGAGATTCGAAGAATTGTATTTTAGAACTTAAATTAAGGATTTTCATGTAATATTGCTATAGTGTGACTAAATGGAAATGAACTAAGTGCTTAAGTGTTTTTGAGTATGTTGTGAATTCTGGTCAAAGCTTGAACAGAATCATAACACACTCAAGGAACCAAGCTGCGGACCAGCTTAGTTCCTGAATAGAATGACGCTGCGGTTTGAAAAGGTTTTTCTAAAATATTTCAAAAGATATTTTGAAAGATTGTTTGCACCTGGAATTATAGATGGATATTTATATTACCTTAAAACTGGGAGTATATATCTAGTTCGATCAAAGTCTTAGGATAAAATCGAACAGATAAATACTTTCATAAACTAATCTTGCCTTGTTTTGGCAAAAATAGATTTTATGGAAAACTAGGGTTAAGATAATAAATATACGTCTATACCTTAACATTCTATAACTCTCTCCAGGATTAAAAAGAGAAATTACTTTGAGAGAAAAAACAAAAAAAAGATTTAGTTCATAAACCATCGAGTCATACACGAGCATACATCGAGCATACAATATTCTCTACTTAGCTTTCTAAGAAGTAATTCATAAGAGAGGAATTTGTTCTTGTAAAGGCTATCAACGGAGGGGTGAAAGCCTGGGTAGTGTTGTGAGTTCAAACACAAGTTGACTTACGAGTGTAAGTCGAGTGCACATTCAGAGTTGAGTGTGGGTGTGCTGGTTCCCGGAGTAGGGAAACAGTAGAGTGAGCAAGTTCTTTGTTTTTCAGAGTGATTAATAAAAGAGCTTAGGGTAGGAGGACGTAGCCAGAGTTGGGTGAACCTCGTTAAATACTGTGTGTTCTTTTATTGCTTTATTTACATTCCGCTGCGTATAGGAACAGCCCAACTGGTTCTTATCATTAGATCAAAAAGCAAAAAGAAAAAATTCGGTCACAGTCGATTATACTCAATTCACCCCCCCCCCCCCACCCTCTTGAGTATCTTAGAACCTTCAACCTGTTTCGCTGGTTTTAAACTCTAGCGAACCCCTGATTCGACGAAATTAGTTCAATCGAATCAGGAGATGTATATTTCACAGTGAGGGAAAAATCTCTAAGATTAAGGGTAATCAATATGTGATTGATTGACCTTAACACCCTAATGGGTCTTAAGAAATCAACACTTCAGTTTATTAATCATAGGTATTTTTCCAAAAAGTATGCTTGATTACTACCCCTGATGCGAGTATCAAAAAGACAAATCCGGAAGTGTATATTTCATTTACGTCAAGTTTATCTCATGATTCGTTGAAATAAGTCATCAAATCATCCTGTGATTTCACTTGCTTAACTTTACCTAGAGGGTCAATATATAACCTATATTTCAGAGATTCACTGCTCAAATTTAGGCACCTAGAGTATGCATAAACTATCATGTTTATTCGAAATTTTTGCAGGTGCAAATCTTTACCTGTCAATCCGATCATTACGAAAAAATTAAAGCTTCAAATTATCATTCAAAGCCACTTAAAGGCTAATTCGACATTCATATTATCAAAAGTCAAAGAGACTCGCCAGCCTTATGGCATGCCGACAACATCTCGACAAATTATCCAACAAAATACCTTCAAATATTCAGCAAGAAGATCCAAGAAAAGATAGAAAAAAATCAAGTTATAGACAAAGGAAACTAAGATCCAGACTAAAGATAGTGATGACCGAAGACTATCTAATTGCCAGCAGTCGAATGCTTCTCTTCCTTTTCGACTTCACCATCTTTTGGTTGCTCATCATTCGGCTGCTCATCGTTTCCTTTAATGTTCACGTCATTATCTTCATCGGCAGCAGAAGAGGAACCCAAATATGAGCCAAAGGCTGCAACAACGTTAGATTAGTTTTCAATACATCTTATTGCATGTTCAACTTCTACGCCGTCCAACACTTCTACTCCTACTTTTATTGCCTCTCATATCGAGTCTCAGCCTTCCACCCATATCGAGTGTCACACTAAAGCTACTCCTTCCATTACTCCTATCATTGAACCTGACGTTACTCCTTCCCCTAATACTCTCCATGAAGTCGTGGCTACTCCTTCCATTACTCTTCTCGTTGAAGCCGAGGGTACTCCTTCAAATGTTATTCTCATTAAAGGCGAGGCTGCATCTTCCACCACTCCTTTGATTGAATTTGAAACTGTTTCTCCAAGTCCAAGTACTTTTTCCGCTCCTGAAACTTAACCTTTCAGTACTACTACATTAGTTGGATCTCCTCCTGCAGACAATCACTATCAACGCCGCAAACGTCAGAAGAAAGGGCCTTCTTTGGACACAATTCTGAGATTCATGAGAGTGTTTCATCATGACATGCTTAAGCCAATTTGGTTTTGAAAACATGTATTTGCAGTACAACCTGATTTTGTACTTTGTACTGTATTACTTTTGCTTTGAATAGAATATGRACTGTAAATGCTTTAGTTTTAGTTTAGTTTGTTGGYCGACTTTATGCAATATATAGCTATGTTTACAAGTTGATTGGTGATTCAAAATTTGGGTTGAGAAAATTGGATGTTGGACAATTGGTTGCCCTCTGCTAGTTTTATGAATAAGTTGTCACAAGTACATGCAGGTAATCTGATATGGGATTGATGGCAAATCAGAAACTWTCTGCCATATTTTACAGTACAAYTCGCTATCTCATATAGCGAGTTACACTGACCAAGAAAACGCTATCTTATATAGCGTGTTTCTTGCTTGATTCGCTATCTTAGATATCGTGTTATTGGATAATACGCTATCTAAGATAGCGTGTTTAAGCATCAACACGCTATATTAGATGGAGATTTATGTGCATAAATGCTATTTGCAATAGAGTTTTAATCCATATCAATACCAAGAAATGTACGTTAATAATCGTTATTTAAAATTGCATTTTACTTATATTACGTTATTTCAAATTGCKTTTTAAAACAAAACCGATCCTACATGGATGTTAGTTTGGCAATTTGTTTCAATAMCAACGCAAAGTCGTAATTTCTGATCTAATTAGCATTATTCAAGGAAAAATTCGCAATTGTTCTAATGATATATAAATATTATTTTATATCAATGTTATTTTGTGATGTTATTTTTGTTGATTGAATATCCTTTTCCCCTTATTTATATTTATTTACGTTTTTTATAATAAATCAGTGGAATGATACATATAATTTATAAGGATTTATTATCATAATGCTAACAAATATAAATTGAATTGTAGTTAAATGGGAATCATGCCAAAAGACCATCGATGTATTAAACTTGCCTAGAACAAAATATTTGGAATGGAATGTAGATGCATAACTGAATTTAAAGGCCCAAGTTTGGAGCGCACAATTAATGAAGTTAATTTTCTTGGAATATCTCCTTCGACCAATAAAAGCGAAAGCCTTGGATTGTTTAAGGCACCACTGCTATGAAAACTTAAAATTTTGAATATTGTATTTTTGAATGTTCCCAAACAATTATTGCGATAGCTTAAATGATAGATATTGACACAGGAAAAGAGCGATCCTCCCAAAGCACAATTTGAATGTCTAATTTACGATTTCAGAATTTCAGATGCATCAGAGTTATAACTTAGCCTTATAAAAATAGTTGTCAATGTGATCTGTGAAATACTATGATCAAATTATCAAAATTAAAGGACAAATGGTTGAGAAAAAACTTTGAAATACTTTTCATGCAAGCAACATAGTTCTACAAGAGCAATCGTGAAAGAAGGTTCATCACTAAATTTCCAGATTTAATGTCATATTGCTATTCCTAGTAAATAATGATATTCTTCTTTTAAATAATAATATGAGACCAACTGGATCACAAGCAATTATGAAGTAAATACCATAGAAAACTCCAACAAACCAACTGAAGAAAATGCAATACAATAGAGGTGGACGAGGAGGCTATAATGGTTGTGAAAGAGGACGCGAAACTACTTTGGTAGAGCGTGGAGGAACAACTTTGCTCAAATGAAAAACAATTTCAAAACAATGATAAGCAAAAGGCGGCACAATACGAAGTAACAAAAAGGTTCTTCAAAGGAAAAGGATATGTGCTACTGATGTGGTAGACGGGCATTGGAAACGTACATGGCATCGCAAAACACATTTCGTTGATTATATCAGAGTTTCTTAAGGCCAAAACACGGAAGCTAATTTTGCTATAAGACAAATGAATTTTGTCTATTCTTGATGTTTCTGATTCTTTGATGATGGTCAAACTGGAAATTAACTTGTTATGAGAGAATGCAGCAACATATAAGATTCCTATCTTATGTACAATGTTTAATTAATCCATGATGATGTCTATCTTATGTAAGATTTATAACTATCAATGTTGATGTCTATCTTATATATGATGTATAATTAAATTACGTGTTTTATGTTTGTATTGTATTCCTTATCAATAATGTACTTTGTATTAATAAATAACTAGTTTTCTGACCCGTGCAATGCACGAATGACATTCTGAGTTAAAATTTATCTTTAGTAACCAATTGATTGTTGGTGTTAGTGGTGATTGGGACTACTCTTGGTAGGGAGAACCTGGGTTCGATCCCCTGCAACAACAATTGGAGGGACTGGAACCTAACCACCCAGAAACTAATCCTCGAATCCGAATTAGCCCAAATGAGTGAACCAGATGGTACACCAAAAATTTTATCTTCAGTACAAGTATAATTTTGAATGTATTGAATTGAATGGCACGAAAAACGACAACGACCAAAACAAGAAAATAATAAAGAAAAAACATTCTAAAAAATGTCACTTGTCTTTTAAGTAACGATGAAAATGGGTGATACTCATTTCATCATTTTTTAATGGATGGAAACCTATTTAATTGAATGGAAAGCGGAGTAGTGGTGAGAAATTTTTTATTTATCATCCATTTGACCTATAACTCGTCAACCATTATTAAACTTTCATCTAACCTCACTTAATTTTTATTATATGATAAAATTTATATATATATAATATTATATATATTTATATATATTATATATATATATATGTATATATATATATATATATATGTATTATATATATATATATATATATTATATATATTATTATATATATATATATATGACTTTGCACATTTGCAGGAAAATTCGTGCACAATTATGTACAAAAATTTGCACATTTACTTTTTTCATGAAAAAAATCTTGACCTCCATTCAAAATCCAACGATCCAGATTGCTTCTCACACTTATCATTTTAAGGTTACTTCTCATTTGATCCTAAATAATATTATATATGGGTTTGTGATCCAAGAGAATGATGCTTAAAATGAGATGGATGAGAAGAATCTCAACCGTTAAAATCAAACATTCTAACAAACAAGATTAAAAAAATAAAAGAAACAAACACTACGTCTACCGTATACGTATACCTTGAATAAGTTTCTTCATCATCTTCGAAAATTATTGAATCTCAATCATATTATTTCATTAACCCACATCTTTAATCTTATAATCACCTATTTAACCATATTCACTCGAAAATCAAAATTCCAAAACCTTAGTGATGTTCTCGTCATCCATCTACATCATCTTTACTAAACCACCATTAAAATTGTTAATCAATTACTACTAATATGATCAAAATTTTATCAATAGCATTTGAATTCATTATTAGTCTAAACATCATTCAACACCGTCATCAAAGTCTGATTCGTATCAATTGTCTGTCTAATTGAATGAAGTACTCTTTTTAGCCATCGATCATCAGACGTCTTGACAAAGCTCTTTGCCAATTTATAATGGTGTTTGCAATGATCAAGGCTTAAACAACTATGGAGATGAGGAATAGAAAGAGATTGGCATAGTTGGAGGAATGTTAGGTGGTTAGTTTGGGTCTTTGCGATATATGAGTGGCATCGATACGTGGGTAGTTTTTGTTGGATTTTCATACTTTTTGTGGTGTTAAGAGGCCACAATGGCGGGGGTGAGAATCGATTCCAAGATCTCCTGAAACTGGGAGGAAAGCTTTAACCACTTGAGCTCTCCGTTACTCTCTGAATTTTCATACTTTGAATTATATATTTATTATGAACATTTATGTAACAAAATATGCACAAAAAAATTCACATATATCGCATAAAATGTATGCACATTATTGGCTATGCTGATGGTGGATACCTATTTGACCCCCAAAACTACCAAATATCAAAATGAATAATCGTTCACCTATGAAGGAACTGCAATATCATGGAAATCAACAAAGCAAACACTGACAACCACATCATCAAATCATGCTGAATTGATTGTCTTATATGAAGAAGACGTGAGTGTGTATGGCTTAGAACGATGATTAGCTACATCCAAGGAACATGTGGAATGAAAACAGTTACAGAGAGTTCAACCTTGATCTTTGAAGATAATTCAACTTGCATTACTCAAGTAAGTAATGGATTTTAAAGGTGATAAAAACAAGAGCATATTGCGTTAAACTTCTTCTCCATTCACGAGTCATGAGGCTTATGACCTACAAAAGGAAGGAAAGGTTGAGATCCAACAAATTTGATCATGCGATAATCTGGCGGACCTGTTCACCAAATCACTCCGATCGATGAAATTTGAGACACTAATACACAAGATTGACATTCGGCACCTTCATGATTTATGTTGAATTCAGGGAGAGTATTACACTTATTGCACTATTTTTCCCTTCAACCAAGTTTTTATCCCTTTGGGTTTATTTTGACAAGGTTTTGCATGAGGTAGTACAAAAATCATACGGAGTATTATGTAATGTAAGTTGTACTTCTCTTCCCTTAACTATGGTTTTTCCCGTTGGGTTTTCACCCCAAAAAAATCACCACACCATTTTTCACTCAAATCTCTGAACTTGTTCGGAAGTATCCCTAATTAGTAAGTTGAATCCAAAACGAGAACAGTAGTTATTAACAAAAATAACTACCCCATTTTTTGTACTTCCAGCACTCACTCACACACACTCTCTCTCTCTCTCTCTCCAATTCCCTAATTGCGTTAAGCATTTCATCCATGATTTCATAACCCAATTCATCTAATTTATCCGAGCTAGATGATGATGAGGTTGAGCTACGTGTGAATGCCATTTTTTTTGACGTGGGGTATTGAATGGTATTTGGTTGTTGTTTTTGTCATGTACATGTGATTTTTGTGTTTGGGGATTGTATGTGAATTAGTTTTTCGTTGTTCTTATAGACAATTATTTCACTGAAGATGGCTCAGTATGCTTGTGTAGTCATTTAGTACTGATTAAAGGAGTAWAGYTGCATCATGGTTCAGTGCTGATTAAAGTAAGTCATGTACAGTAGGCMTGTGAAGTCATTTCAAACTATGAAATTAATTACTAAGCATGGCCTATGAAGTCGTTTCAAACTGTTAAATTAAGGGCATGCATGTACCCGAGAAAAACCTAATTCAAACATGCAATGTTACAGTATATGGTAGGGCAATAATGCATGTGAATTTATGTTCATCGGTCAAAATGTGCATGTTGTATAAACAKGTGAAACTCACAAAACATGTATACATGAAAGCATTAACCTTGCATGCATGACATGGAAATTAATGCATGGTTAATTTCTTTGAAAAAGACAAAACATGCATGCATGAAAAAGACAGTAATAAATGACAAATGGACCTAATTCATATTTATGGAAAACATCTACATACAATAAGAAATTGATTTCCACTTGAACACTTTCTGTTGAAACATTTGAAGTTACCCTAAATAATTAGATTTCCACTAAATTAGCCTAAAATTGGAAAAACTCTTTCAAGTGAAAGATAAGAACYTATAGTCAAAATCGAAYAACTATCCTAAACAACCTGCTCAACCTATTGCAAAAGGAAAACAATTATCCTAAAAAATCTCCATACAACTCAGCTATTAACTTATCCTTCATGTTTTCTTCTTTTTATGTTAATGGGGGTAGGCTTACTTAGGAGTGTTTGTTCAAAAGGGTTGCACACTACTGCCGGTGTGAGGATAGGCTCCGCAACATCTGCTTCTTTAACATCATCATCATCATCATCATCTTCCCCAATAACCCAATATCTATTACTGCATTTCCTTGGTTAGGCGTCAGAGCATCGTATTGTTGGGTGTTTGGAATTTTATAATAAGAAAACATTTGGGGTAGAGAATTGYTGAGTGTTTGGAGTATCATCAACAAGATTCACGGAGAACAGAGGTGGGTTAGATTGCAACCACTGTATGTACAATTGGTATTCTTGAAATGAGTTGAAAGTTGGATAATTTTGGGAATTTCCTTGGTTGAAAGGGCAATTATTCATTATGTTTTATGTGATTTGTAATGAAATAAAAATGAATTTCAAATGTAATATGAAGTGATAGTGATTTTCTCAAACTCAAAAATATTTAGGGAAAATTATAGAATTTTTTTCAAAATTTTTACAGATTTTTTTTTGCAATTTTTTATGAATTAAAACAAAATTTGGGACTTTTTGAGAATAAAATTAAGGGGATGAGAAGAAGAAATGTAATTGTGAAGAAAAATATAGCAATATGGGTGTCTATTTATAGATCTCGAGAAGTTAGGAATTTTGATTTTTTTTACAAGTGTGCAAAAATGAATTATATTCGTTGGGTTTATTTAACTCAAGCGGGTGAGGCACGGCACCCCCTTGATTGTGCTACTTCAACTATTACTTGTCAAAGCTAGTTTATTTGTTTCCTAAAGGTCAAACTCAAACGACGGCATTGGTTTGTTGCTAGGGCACCAAAACGGACGTCGTTTGGCAAAAAGCAAGCTAAAAAATATAAACAAGTTGGGTTGACATGCGGGCCCACTTCAACATTCCTTCATAAACTCTCATTCCCAACAGAAGGGAAAGGAGAAGAGTTCACCTAGTGACTTTTTGCCAGCCTAAATCATTGATGGAACAGGTTTTTTTTTGCTCTTTTTATTGTACAAAAAATCATTGGTGAATTAATGTAGGAATGGTTGAGGTGCTCTAACTAGTAGCATGCATGACATGAAATTAATGTGATGGTCAATTCTTGTGGAAAAAGACAAAAACTGCTATGCAGGAAAAGAACAACATAAATGATACAAATGGGACTATTTCATATTCCTAAAAACATTTACAGACGATAACAAAATTGGATTTCCACTTGAACACTTCTGTTATGCGCAGGCGTAGATAGGAATGCTGGATTTTCTCCATGAGTGCCCGGAAGTTTGTTTCCCATCAAAGTTCAGGCTCCTCATATGCGATGTGTCCAATGTCACCTATCAGTTCCCCTGGGCAAGCCTTAATGTCAATTGCACCCCTTAAGCCAAAATGTGGCTCAGACAGGGTGACCTCTCTCCCCTACCTCTTTATCTCTATATGGAAGCCCTAGACGTGTCATCACCAGGGAAAGACGAGGTTTTTATAGAATCTCGGTGGCTAGAGCTCCACAACTATCTCTCACCTGAATTCGCCGACGACCAGCTCTCTCTTCAACCCTCAGAGCAATGCAGTCAATTTCTTAAGAGTACCATTGGGATCTTTGTGTGCCTCGGACAAGCTTATCAATAAGGATAAGAATGGTGCTATATATGGTTATTCCTCGATTTTAGTCAGACAGTTAAGGACCATATGTCCTCAAAGCTGGAGATGCCCCTCTCACCGTCTATTCAAAATTACCTTGGAATCCCAACAGATTTCGAGTTGACGAAGAAGGACATCTTTAGAAATCTAGTRAAAAAGATCCAAGAYAGATTGATAAGCCGGAATGCAATCTTTCTCTCTCCAGCAGGATGTCTAACCCTTATTAACTCAGTCCTCTCCTCCATGAGTAATCACGTCTTGTMTGTGTTCAAGATCCTTAAAGGTATTGGAAGCCAGATAAATAAGTTAAATAGCAAAGTTTTGGTGGGCTGGTGTAAAAGAGAGTAGCGGGGTCCACTAGCGCAGTTGGAAACAAGTGACCCTCCCAAACTCCCAAAGCACTAGGGATGCCTGGGAATACGTAACGTTCTGACCTTAAATCAAGCTCTCTTGATGAAACAAGCTTGGAGAATCCTAACAAAATCGGAGTCGATGCTTAGCAACATTTATCGCGAAAAATACAAAGTCCATGACGACAATCTCTTCACCGATTCCTGGCTGAAAACAATCGGATCTTGAGGGTGGAATGGGTTAAAGTCAAGTCTTCTTCTCCTAAGGAAAGGGTGCAGCTGGACCATAGGTAAAGGCAACAAAGCGAGATTGGGCGACCCGTGGGTTCATGGGCTCCCCCCGGTTTTTCAATAGGACCTCCAAAATAGCAATCTTGTGGAACTCTTGAAGGAAGGGAAAATAGAACTCATCCAATCAGAAGGACGCTGGGATACCAACCAGATAGAAGACATTTTTCAAGAGGACTACTGCATAGCAATCCAGTCAATGACCCCGTTAAACACAGAAATGAGTGACCAGCTCCAGTGGACAAGGGGATTTACACTGTCARGCAAGGCTATGAGTTCTTGAGGGCTAATCCCCTGGCAGACGGAACCACTAACAGCAACAGAATTATGCAGGGCACGACCCACTTTCCTTGGAAACTCAACACTACCTTGGACATGAAAGTCTTCCGTTGGAAAATCATCAACGACGCCGTTCCCCTTGGATGCGAGCTTCGGAAGAGASCTATTGGCCAAAACCATTCTTGCCCCCTATACTCAACCATGGGAAGGAACGCTGAGCTCGAGACACCGGTACACTTGTTGTGAGATTGCCATAGTGCGAAGCGGATTTGGAAATTAGGGCCCATGGGTATCAACGTAGATAACGACAGTACATTTGCACTACAATCCTCGATCACCAACTGGTTAAGGTATTTTGGAAAAGACAAGAGAACCAAAGACTTTCGCAGTAGGGTTTTCTTAAGCACACTCAAAGGGATCCATAATGAAAGAAATATTATACTATTCCAAGGAAAAAGCTCACAACCCCCTCTCTCTTCTCARGCAGATTGATATGGAAGCTTCTAGGCCTACACACAAGAGGGCTAGCCTGACAACTTCAGCGAGCTTCAAGAAGGGAAACATATCAAAAACAGCCATGATACTAGGAAACCAAATTTGCGAAACTCTAACCACCATTCGTGTGCAAGTAAAGCATTACAATTGCGGCAATACTATGATGTATCACGTCTRTTGGGGACAGCTTGGAAGTAACCAAAAAGGCGCCATTAAGACGAGAGAAACTCACCGCCACCATTCAATCACTAAAAGTCTTCACAACATACTTATAAAAAAAAAGAACACTTTATGTCGAAACATTTGAAGTTACCCTAAATTCATGTTATTATGTAATATTGTAGTAGAAGTTGTACTCCTTTTTGCTTAGGTATGGTTTTTCGTATTGGGTTTTCACCCCCAAAAAAATCCCCCACCATTTTTCACCCAAACCTTTTTAACTTGTTCGGAAGTATCCCTAATTAGCAGTGCGCGATTAATCCAAAAGGAGATCAGTAGTTATTAACAAAAATAACTCCCCCATTTTTTGTACTTCCAGCATTCCCTCCCCCCCTCGGCCCTCTCTCTCTCCAATTCCCTAATTGCGCCAATCCATCATCCATGGAAGAGGGCTCATCTTCTGCCTCAAAGCCGTCCGATTCTAATCCCACGGCCACTAAACCACCTTCAAGCTTCCTCTCTAACCTCCCTTCTCGCGGCCTCTTCTCTTCCACCGTCTCCTCTTCTAATTTGGTATTCTCTCCTTTGAAGTTCTTACTGTGTTGATTGCAATATTGTTGCTTTATTTTGTTATTTGCTTTCAAACTGAAGTTTCAATATTGCTTGCACTTTCTTTAGCAATGTATCGTTTCAAATGGTTGTTGTTGCATTATATGTTGTGATTTATTGTACAATTGAGTTGATTTCTTGGCATTTTACTTGAATGTGAGCAATTCTATGTGATGCACAGTAGTTTTTTTTATTATTATTATTTAAAAAAGTAGTATATAGATAGATATATCATGAACTTGACAATGCGGAGAAAACTTAAAAATTTTGTTGTTGTTTCAAAACCTTTGTTTACCCACCATTAATTAAAAGTGGTAGGAAGTAGTGATGGTGGAACCCTAACCAATTTAATAAGCAATATTTTAGCATTCTATTACGAATTTATCCATTGTCCACCAGTTAGGTTTCACATACAGATCTCATATTCTCCTTTGGCATTTGCAAGATTTATTCTCAATGTGCGTACAAAGAGACCATCAAATAAGAAAACTTTGATGGAATACAACACTACTAGCTCCATAGAAGTCTTTCGCGGACTAACAATATTGATTCAACTTTTAATGGTCTTCAAAGGTTCTCAACTACCCATTTAACTTCAAATGTGAGCTTCAAATGATCATGATGTCTATCCATTCCTACAACCATGCTCAATCAATCATATCCTTAGTCCCATAAGTGGGGTCTCCTAACATGAACCAAAAGTGATTCATTTTGGTTCATGTCATAAGATGTGACAAAGTTTTATGTTGGTTGTTAGTGGCCTACCGTAACCCTCCTCTTTTATCCAGGTTTGGGACTCGCAGTGGGAAACCCACTCCTAATTTTAAAATCAAAAGCTTGTTGAAGTACAATGCTTAAATGTAGGAGCATCATCATTATGACATTTCCACTCAATGTCCCTTTTACCTATGGATTTCATCTTTCTTTTTTTTTTCTTTTTTTTTTAAAAAAAAAACTTAACGTAGTGATTATGTAGTCAAGTTTAGGGCGTTAAATATCGAATGTGGACACTATTACGAGACAAAACTAGTTATACCTTACATTTGTATGCAGGCAATGGGATTCTATTCTAACGGATAACCAGTCAGTTCAAACTGGGCATGGTACTTGCTAGAATAGAATTCAATTTCTTGCATCTCTATGTATTGAAAAGAAGCAGGTTCTAAAATGTTACCTAGTATCATGAACAAGTTTTGCAGTGATGTTTTAGTACTAGTTAATAGAAGACTCCTGCCTCTAAGACACTAAGACACTAAGCCTTACAAAAAGTCTTGAYAGTGAGAGGTGCCACACTTTCTGTATGCACTTACATTCAAGCAGGGCTTGCGCTTGCTTGATTGAAAAATTCATAACTTGCTTTATATGATTCTTGTCTCATTCAGAACTGTTGATTTTGGAACTCTAGTTATCTTTGGGTACCCTTATGAGTAAAAAGGACTATTTTTTACTTCATATAGTKGAGTACTTTGAAGCAGCACTTGGTTGATGGCTTGATGATTTGTCTAGCCTGATTTTTTTACATGGTTTTGAGAGTCTGGTTGTGTGTCTATGCTATTATAAATTTTAGTTTATTCTAACTTTGTATATTTGATGCTTGAGTCTCTATTTATCGATACTTGCCTAAAATTTCTGTGCTAGACGCTTGGAAATTAAACATTTATATATGGAGTTCTTTGTATATGGTTCGTGATCCTTATAAGCTAATCACAATTTGAGTTAGTCTTTATTAATGCTTTTTGTTAAATAATTTGATTTATATCTCGGGTTTATTTATTTTAGACTTTTACACTTAATCTCAAAAGTGGGACAGCTAAATGAACACAAGATGTTATTTTACATGCAATCACTAACAAAGATCCTCCTCCTCCATCTAGTTATTGATTATGTTGCAACTTAATTTACGAAATCGGGGGGACTTTACGCATTGACTTTTTACTTTTTCTTTTTCATTTTTCGCAGGGTGGAATGCGGATTTACGTCTGTGATCACAATACAGCACCCCCAGGTGTGCTTTACATGATTTAAAATTAGCATTACTTTCATGAGGTTGATATACTCCCTCCGTAACGTAAAACTTGCAACACTTTCTATATTTGGATGTAACAAAAAACTTGCAACAATTAACTTTCCTCATTTGGTAAATTATCAATGGCAAAATTATCATATTTTTGGACCACTTTTGCGAATTATTTTGTCTTTTTCTTGCCATATTATTTCTCTCCTTATATTTTTTTGGACCACTTCACTAATTCACTACCTAACCCACTATTAGCTTATTTTGCATTGTGAGGAGTGCTAATACAACTGTTGCATTTATTTCGTTACGGATGGAGTAGAATACTATATATTCTTAGCCGGTTTCTCATTGCTGCTGTGAGTTTGTTGATTGTTTCCTGATAAATAGTCTTTGTTTCATCTAATTTTCTTTCTTATCTTTTTTCTTTATTTTCAGCTTGTTTCTCCCGTTTGGTAATCCTAATGTTAATTTTTTGAATTGCTAAATGGTAGAAAGCTGGCTTTACAATCTAAATGTCAGGTCCTGTCGTTTAACAACAATGTGACCTTGAATCCCTCATTTCTGTTATCGTCTATTTTCTTCTTAAAGTACTCTATATTTAGACTTGTAGTTTCTTTCAAGGAGTTTGGGCGTACTAATCAAGTTTCTTATTTCAACAAACTACCTGGTGTTGCCATAAATACATAGAAGTAAATGAATAAATAACAGACTATTTGCCTTTTGTTCTTTCTTGTTTGGGCTTTAATTGCAGTCATGTCTGCTTTTGATGTGCTTTTTAGTTACTTCAATCATATCTGTTGGTGATAATAATTCATGATCCTCTTTTGATTTAGTTGTTTCTCTCTCTATCTCTCTCTCTTTTCTATTCCTCCGTGCCTCATCTTCAGTTTATGCTAGTTTTTTGGTTAGCTGCTTTTTCTCATGTGGACTATAAATGTACCATCATTATTGATATTTGATAAAAGGAGTTATGGTGGAAAATGTGTTTCTGAAATTTTTCTTGCAGAGAACCAAGTAATAAAGACAGATCAGATGAACATTTTGATCAGATCACTTACTTTGAAGAAGCAACAGGCTGATGTGCCTGGTGGCTCAAGAAAGAGGTGTTCCATCTTTAGACCTTTTTCTCTTTGCCTATTTAACCAGTATCTTATATCCATTTCTTTCTCTTGTGTATGTCTTGTTGTTAATTATCTAGTGTTTGTCTAAAACGGCATGCACAGATTTTCTTTAAGTTGTTAATGCTTGTTGTTTCACGAGATTGCTATATATTTGTTCAAAAGCATTAAGTTTTATCTCTGTATACTTGGGCTCTCATGCACAAATTTGTTTAATTGCATTGGTTTCTTGTATTTGCAGAGCATCTGATAAAGCTGCTGAGGGAAGGACTCCAGCTAAGAGGACAATGACTAATAGTACTCGACAAGGTAGTGTTTTAAGTTTTATTTCATTGCATAACCTGCAAAGTAAATGTTATTGCCTGATCAATGATTTCAAAAATGTGAAATTTTCATTTTTTTTTTTAAGTTAGGGCAATTTGACTGATAAGTTTAGCAGATGTGTGACTTTTGTTTTTGTCCATCTGGTAATATTGAGATTGGACCTTTCTGTGCTGCTTTGATGATTGTTGTTGAAATATGTAAAAATGTGTTTAGCATTAAGCTGCATCTACGTTTTGATGCACACCTTAATCTTGTTGAGGCGTAGAATATTTAGATGCTATTGCTTTTCTTGATGGTTTTAATATATTCTATAAAGAAAAGGTTACTTCAAAACCTTTGTCACGTGTAAGATTAAGCTTCTAGTATTCCTGGGATGACCGAGTGGCACCACCATTTTGTTTTGGATGTTTTGTTGGACTTGAGACTCGTTCAATTTACTTAAAAGAATCAAATGAAACTAAACTATGCAGGCAATGCTGTGACTTTGACTTGGTACATTTCATGTTTCCAAAATGTCTTGTAATATCTGCTCATTTGGGTTGAGGATGAATAAAGTACAAAGCTCAACCTATCTTAAAAAAGGTTTGACCTTTGGAGCATTATATACAATAAACTTTGCAATGTTCATCACCTTCTTGTTTTGATGAAGGATTATAGTCTTTTGGTAGATGAAATTTTGGTTGGTGAAAAGTCAACTGTTGAGCTAAATTGAAGAAACTGCTTGTAGTAGCCTTTTGGTTCTCTTTTAGCTTGTTGGCCCTCAATTTCTCTAATAAACAATCGAAAGTTAATTTGTAAGGTACTGCTGTACCGGATTTTACTGTAAATAAATTAAACTCACAATTTTGGGAAATAAGGGACTGATTTTTTATTAATGACTGAAAATTACAAAGATAAACATTACTTGAGGTAATGTCTCTCACTCTCTCCAATGTAGCTTTAGGCTACAACTCTCCTAACAATAAGCTTACTCAATTTCTGGATACTAAAACTACTCCCATTCCCTTGGATTTAAAACAAGCAAGCATTACCTAAATTACACATCCATGCTCTAAAATGTGAGACATTGACTTGTCATCTTCAAGTTTCCTTAGACTTGGCTGTTGCCAGTCATATGGCCTCGGTTTTGCTTCCCTTGAGATGTGCTAGTTTCACATGTGGTCTTCATGGTTTGGCGACTTGCGTYGCTTTGCGTGCGTACACCTTGAGGGGCTGAGGAACCCGGTCCATCACATAATTATACCAAACACTTTCTGTAAATTTGTGTAAACAAGCTAACTTAAAAGGCCAATACATGCAAACAATCCTCTTCACCAAGCAGAAACATCCAATTGCAAACCTCCAAACTTTTATAGCTGTATGTATATTTGATGAATATGATGATCATTAGTAATATACTTCCCAACTCCCTATGTTAAACAATAATAGCAACAATGGATTTTGCATGCATTTTAAGGAAGAAATTTAACTTTGTAGACTAGCAAATTAATCAAAATAATTTTAACACAATTATGAATGTGATTATAAGTTAGAGGTGTTAAATTGTTTTGATTAATTTGCTCATTTTCATTGTTAAATTGCTTCCTTAAAATGCGTGCAAATTCAATTGTTGCTATTTTTTGTGAAATGTATATAGTAATAGTGGATGGGATGTGATGCTTGAAGTAGCTTTACGGTCTTCAAAACCCTACAAGGGAATTGAAATCAAAAGGCATGGTTATTGTACGTCTCCCGCACCTGGCCTTAATATTGATAAGATCTAAAAGAAGTTAATTGACCTTTCATAGCCTATTTATTATTTTGAATTTATTATGAACTCAATACCTTTATCAAATCATGAAAAAAATGTCAAAACTATCTAACAAATGACAACTTTTTGAAAATCTGCCTAATTAAATTTTTGGAAAACGTGTTAAAATTTTGTTACAATTTCTTATTGTAATGATTAGAATGTCCATTAATTTAATATCGTTTTTTCCTTAAAATTCATATGTTGAAAATTCTCTTCCTTATTCCAAATGAAAAGGACATAAGGTAATGAAGGGAGTACCTTTTAAGTGTATTTATTTRTTTGTTTTATTTTTTTTGCCCCCTTTAAAATTTCAATGACACATTGGCACTTCTAGAGTTCTAGGTAATGGAAATTGTTAATTTTTTCATTAGTTGGCACCACACTTCAACATAACATATTATTCCAATAGCTTAACGAATTTGCTACTCATAGTCTCATACCATGCTAAGGAAGAAATTTAAAGTATATGGAGTTTTAGAAATCTAATTTCCCAGTTCTCTTGACTTTGTTTAGTATTTGGGTTTTTATAGTTAGTGCTTTAATTAATTAGGAATTGAGGATCTTCTTTAGGGTGACAGTTATTTTTAGGGATTTAAATAGTTCGATTCCACTTTATTGTTAGAATTTGTAAATGGCTGAATATAGAATGATATGTAAATTAGTGTCTTCTATTATAAAATTTGAATTTTATTCTTAGTAATTGTTAAGATGTATGTCYGGGAATACTTTAAGATAGTTGTGGACCAACTAAGGGAGAATTGTTTGCTTTCGTTTGGACATAGAAGACGAAGACTTTAAGATGCATTGGTACAAATARTGGAGGGAGGAGACCATGGAGAGCTTAAAACAGGTAGTTGGAGTATGATAATGAATTGACTTGGTTAGAAGGAGTTATGAAAGATATGAAGCAAATGAATTTGCATTTGAATAAGGTCTTTGATCTCAAGGGATGGATGAGAAAGGAATGTGTTGATGATTCATGGATTAATCACTTTAGGTTCATATAATGACCCCACTTTTGGGATAAGGCTATTATTGGTAAATTGAGTATGTACCTAATTGTCAAGTTAGATCTACATGCCACTTGATTACGCAATTTTGGAAAGCGTATAAACCACAATGTAGGGTTCCATTGACCTAAAGTTTAAACTATCGAGTGGTGCTTTTGCTTGATTAAAATACTTTTTTTTTAATTTAATTTTTATTTTTAATAAGATAGGATGGATTGATATTAAATTAAAATAGAAAAGAGCATCCTAATTAGTTCTATTTGTTTTATACTCTGTGATACCTGTTTTAATACTAAAGATTGGAAAGAAAGTTGATTTGTTAAGCATTAAATTTTTAATAAATCTCTATTATATAAGGGAAGAGGGGAGGAAGATGGTCCCCCCATCTCTCTCTCTCTCTCTCTCTCTCTAAATGACTCAAATACCCTTAGGTTGCGTTTGGATACACATATTTCATTTGAAATAATTGAATTCAATTCCGTAATTTCAATTCTTAAAATTCAAATACAAGTTTCATGTTTGGTAAATTTGAGAAGTTTAAATTTGGAATTTCAAATTCCAAAATCTTGTTTGGGAAAACAAGGAATTTCATATTCTGAATTTCAAACTAAGATAAAATTAAGTACTTTGACCAAGTGTTTACAATATAAAATTCAACAAGAAGACAACCTACCAACATTTAACTACRAAGTGTAGTTCACAAACAGCAAAATACAAGTCCTAATCATTAATCATTAATACATATTAATATCCAATCTAGTTTTTCCTCCTCCGATAAGTTTTAAGCATTCCAAACTCATCAATTGTGCCGCTCATCAACTCGAGACAACCTCGTAAATTTCTTTTGAACTTGGTTACGTTGGCCCTTGCTATCTGCTAATTTAAGAATCAAGTTATTGTAACTGGTTACTACTGAATGCATGAAATCGACATATAATAGGATTAATAGAATATAATTAATCAAAATATAATAGCAAATAAGAATTGAAGATATTAGTTAATAGTAGCAAAACAGCAAAGTAAGAATTATAAGAATGATCTTGTCCAAAAAAAAAAAAAAGAATTCTAAGAATGATGATATTAATCATAACATTCATAACACAGAGATCAAAACAGAATCGGAAACAAAAGCAGAACATAATTTCATTTCATCTTTCTACAATTATAAGAATCAATCTTTGAAACAGGATATGATCAGTATAACACTTATAATCATAAATAAATACCAAAGCACTACAAGCATAATTTGTGTATTTGTCAATTATGTAAATTGAGCAACAAAATAGAAGATCAGAGGACTTTCGAATCTGAATTATTCAACAATTATTAAACGAATATGAATAATCACGATCAATTACTGCATTAAGTATTGACATAATGGCCATTTAAATGAAACGCCTATTACTGATAACAAAACAATCAGAATGTTGAACACAAAGCTAATATGTTAATGTCAGAAACAAATTGCAAGTATTTCTCACTTCATGAATTAGGATAGCAACAAATTGCAGCAAATCACAACACCACAATTGGTGATGGACGAACACAATTTAATTGAATTTGGGATGCAAATTTACAAACCCTAACATAAATTAAACAATCCTAAACAAGTTAACTGTGAAATGATATTGAAAGTAGATGATTCAAAAAACAAAATTGAAAAAACGTACCTTATATTTGCTTTAATGGAGAGCGAAGTGTAGGACGACCTTCAATGGAGAATGAAGAAAGGATACATTTCAAATTTTCAATGGAACRGACCCTAGGAGAGAGAAAATGGGAAACCGACATTTGAGCATTGATGTAGACTGATAAGAGAGATTAGAAGAGAGAGTTATATTTAGTTTTTAGTAGATATGAGAATTTGAAATGACATGTCTAATATTGGAATTTCAAATAACCAAAAAATAGTCATGTCTTGAAAATTTTGGATTTGGGCCAAATCCAATTCCCAAATTCCAAGCATGCCCAAACAGTGTAATTGGGCCAAATCCAGAATTTCAAATGAAATTCTAGTTACCAAACAGGTCATTAATCAATCATCAAAGCCTTAGTCTCATAAGCGGAGTCGGCGAACATGAACAAAAAGTGATTATTCTGTGAAGTCAACCATGACAATTTTCCTCCACCCCCTACGATCAAAAGTCTCATTCTCATGTAAATCCATTTGCTTCATATCTTTTCTAACTCCTTAGAAACCTTACTAATCCCACTCTTCGCACCAATGCCCCTTTGGGTTTCCGTCTTACATGTCCAAACAGTGATTTTTCCTTAACTTGCTTGCAATGTCTGCAACACTAACTTTCCTATGGATAACTTCATCTATGTTTCCTGTGACCCCTTCCTTTTGAATGTGTTGCTRCTTAGAAGCCCAACATAAAAGGAGCACATTCAAAACTTAAATTATGAAAAGTATTTTTTTTAAACTTACCATACTAAACAAGGTAAAAAATGKTATATATGAATCAGATTTTTCAATCAAAATTAGTTTGGGGAAAATTTGTTGCCAACTATATAAGGAAAATGTTTTTTAAATGCTTTCTCACGACACGGRAACACRATCTGTAAAAAAGCGGGTTAGGTTCGAATTTTCCGACACGAAAACTTAAATGGGTCGACACGAACACGACCTGAAAATAAATSGGTTAGGTTCAGGTTGAAATTCTCAACACGAAACCRACACGAAATGACACGAAACTTAATAATTAAAAAAATAAAAATATTTTATGRGCCAAAAAATTTACTAGTGTTGGCAAAAACTGACACGACACGAAAACACGACCTGGAAAAAAGCGGGTTAGGTTCGAATTTTCGGACACGAAAACTTAAATGGGTTGACACGAACCCGACCTCGGGTTAGGTACWAGAAACTCAACACCAAAAAAATACTACACAAACACGACACGACACGACCTATTTACCAGCGCTACTTAGTTATAGAATACATACAATTTAATTTTGAAAAACAAAATCATTTAATCAATAGCTAAATTTAAAGATTAATGAAATAACAAACTATAGAAAACAATAAAACAACTAACTTGAAAAATAAATTTGTAATAAAAATTTTATATTTAAGGTATAATAAAGCACGCATCGCGTGCAAAAAAATCTAGTGTATATTTAATGTAGGTTATGTTCATGTAAGATATTATAGTTTTGTTCTTGTTTAGTGGGATAGAATCATAATAATGAATTGCTTAACTCCAATAGTTTAGAATAAGTGGCTCTATTGCAAAGGAAAAAGTGGGTTTTACACTTTGAACAGAAAATTACTAGATCAAAWTCTAAATGACTAGATRTCATGTGACCCATTGATGATCAGTATTTGAACCATTTAAGTAATTAAACTTATTAAGTCCATGTAGGCATATAATCTTTCTTATGAATAAGGTCCATCCCATTCCCACTTTTTTTTTTTTAGTTTGCCAACCCGGTTCACCACAGCTGCGACTACATCCGGATTCGACTCGAGTTGGAGATTATAGTGGGTGAGTCTCCCAACAAGATTTCTACATACGGCGAGGCTCGACCTCGAGACCTCCCTTAAGCAACATCAAGGTTGCTTACCACTTGAGCCTAACTCTTGTTGGTCCATTCCCACCTATATGTAAAGTAGATGTCAGGTACTCTTGGGTCTTGGCGTATTTTTATGTTTGGAACCCTATTATGCCTTTATTCTCATGCATATCTAATGTATATTATTGATACTCAATCACAAGCATTTGCTCATGCACAGTGCATCTTAGGCTCTTAGCACTCAAAGGAAAGGCATACCCTGCTATCTGTCTTGAAAGTATATCAAGCATCAAGATCAATCCCCAAATGATTTTACATATAGTTCAGCTTTTCCCTTTCGTGTGTCATGCGACACTTTGTCCCAGACATCCAACTCTCGTTTCACTGTTGACATCACAGGGTTTTGGCATGATAGAAGTAGCTATTTTGGTGGGCCACCAATGCCTATAAATATTGCTGCTGCTACCCTTTAATGCATCATCTTGGAACATTTGTCACTGATGATGAGAGAAAGAAGATGGTGTTTATCACCAGGCCTAGACATCTCCAGCTTTGTCATTCTTACATAAAGGCGAGTCACAAGACTTACATGTTGGGGCAAAACCTTGCTCTGTGTCCATTCCTGCTTTAATTACAACCTATTAGATCTTTGCTGTCTTCCTAAAATGCTGGATCTCTCCATGGGCGTGTGAGTTGAGGTAGTCGGAGGAGGGGGATTGATAGGGTCCCATCAAAGAAAGGGGTAAAATTAGCTTTCTAGTTCATTCAAAAACTTATTTGTGGATTTTGGTGTGGCCTTTTTTGTCATGTTGAATTCTTCTACTACGTACTAATGATTTTTTAATTTTTTTTTTAAAAAATATTGTTTGGTTCCTCTGACTTGAAGCCTTCATTGTAAAATTACTTTGGCATTCAAGAGCCGTAATTTTACAGGCAGTTCTAATTTATATCCTTCATTGCAGGTGCATCAAGTAGTCGTGCCGTAGATAAAACTTTTCAGGGTTTGACCGTTGAAAGGCTTAGGGCCCTTCTGAAGGAAAAAGGTCTTTCGCCCAAAGGAAAGAAGGTAAGTGCTGTAGCGCTTGTTGCATAGTTTTGTTATTGTTGATTTGTTGTCATGGYTCTCAATATCAGTCASACTTGTCTGACTTTCAGTTGTCCAGTTTCTCCCTGTCATTTCTTTTTCACCTTAAAGCTTTTCTCTAGAATTCACCACTCTTATATAAAATGGGGTCTTTCATGATATTATTAGATGCAATAAGTTTTACGATGTTGGTTTGAAGCTCTATTTTATTTATTTAATTTTTTTAAACCAAACGGTAATTATATCTTTAGTAATTCTTGCTAATGCGTGCTTGTGATCTGTCACCTTGTGTAGGATGAGTTGATTGAACGTTTGAGAGAATGCAAGTACTGATTCGGTATTCTTGATTAGAGGAGCCTGTAGGAACTGCTTGTTGGCAAGGTGCATAACAAGGGTGCCATGGGATGCGTCTAACATTGTGGTGTGAACTTCTGCAGTGAATCATTCAGTAGTACTCGTATATTTGTTGGTGTACATTTATGTTGCTTTGTTCTTTGTGTTCTTCTGGTACCTATATTAGTATATTTATGTAATACGTTGAATTTCTGTGGGCATGTGCAAACTTTACATGATTTCGGGATTGTATTCTTACATTGGTCCGGTAAATGTTTATGTTTTGTATTATAAAATGTTCATCTTCAAATGCGAAATGGTTTATGTTATAGTGTTTTGTTCTACAACGGAAAAGCTATTGATCACCAAGGACTTCGATTGTTATAGTTAATCTACTACTTGTTTGTATGCTTAGTATGGAAGTTTAATTATGGTGATTGGAATGATAAATAATATGGTAATGTTAACAATAATGGAACCAGCAATACTGTCACAAAGTTGACATCCAGGTATTTAACGATTTTACCAAGTGGGCAAGTGTCTATAATAAATAAAATGACAATATTATCGATGATTAAAAATAACCCAGTTCCGAATCTTACTCGTAATGTTAGCCATGGCATTCTGTTAGCACTTGCATCTACCAAGTATTATTATCCTATATTCCTATATTGAGACAGCCTTTTTCATCTTGCCTAAGTTCTCAATTTGTCCTGGATCATCACGTGTGCCTCTAAAAAGTTTTGGAAAAAAAAAGGATTACTGTCGAGGATTTTTCTGAAATCGGAGAGAGTTTAACTAATTTGGCTATTTTTAAAACAAAATAAATATAATTAACAATACTAACATGGCCCTTTCTTTACAAGTTTTAAAATCAAGTCAATATTCTTATTATCAACAATAGTTTTGTTACTTCGATACTATGTAAGATCTTACTAAAATTGGAGAGCTAGATGTCCAATCAAATAAGGTATTAGATTATAGACTTATTTTTCATTATTATAAATCAATACGAAAATCAGATGTTTGAAGTGTAAATTACTATTATATGATATACACTAGAGAAAACTTTCTTGCATAAACAATTAAATTTATGGAAAATTTACATGATGGTTTTGAAGTTTTTCGAATTCATACGATGACGATACTAAGTTTTTTAGATTCTACATATAGTGACTCTGAAATTTTCTTATTCCACATATTGACCTCCAACTTGTTTTTTCCACGAGTGACTAACCTAACCTTAACCACTCTTGACCACCTCACCCACTTCACCAACAACCATCGTCCCATTTCTTCTCCCCTCTCTCACAACCACCCACACCGCCATTCTAGTTGTTCCCACCCCACCCCAGCCACCTTTTCGCGCTCTTCCACCACATCACCACCGTCGATCCTCTACTGCGTGAATTTCTCAACAAACTCGAATGGGGCAGAAGTACTATGCCATACTCGAACCACACTAGCAACGTCATTGATGTTACACCTCATGCAATCCACATAGTAGCCCAAACTTTCAACATGTGTTGCAAAATTGCAGGGTAATTTTCAAACAAAAAATAGGAGGGAAGTAACTTAAGATTTTTATATTTATTGAATCAAACTCTTTGAATTCAAAACGAAAACTACAATTAAGTACATGTTTTAGCAATTTAAAACTAAACAAACATAAAACGCTAAATTTCTTTGCTGAGATTTTCTTTAATTTTTGAACAAAATCTTCCCTTTGAATTACCCTTGTTCGAACATCTTCAAAGGAAAAAGATGCGGCTGGGGCTGTGACTAGCTAGTTGTGATTCGATTGGGTTAGGGCTGGGGTATGGTGAGGTGGGAGTAGCCGGAGTGGTGGTGGTTTTGAGAGAGGAGAGAGAAAGAAATGGGGTGGTGCGTGGTTCGTTGTTGATTGAGTGAGATGGTTAAGGGTACGTGGTTACATGGGTTAGCCTAAACTAAGGTCACCCWGTGGAAAACACTAAGTTGGAGTTCACTATGTGTAAATAGGAAAAACTTAGTATGTCAACGCATGGATTTCGGCAAACCTTGAGTCTTTCATGTTGAATTTCCCTTAAATTTATTATACTTCYTCCGTTTTCTTTAGATGCYCCGGTCAACAAAACACACTTGCCGAGACACAATTTTGACCGTTAATTACTATAATTATGATTAATGAAAATTATAAAAAACTWGATATTAATATATTATTTAACGAGACGAATCTAACGAGATCCCATTTGACTATATTTTTCATTACGTATAAAGCACAAAACTAGGTCAAAGTGCTTCATGTGAATAGTGCAAAAGTCAAATTGGGGCAACTAAAAAAAACGGAGGAAGTACAATAAATTATAATGACCTTTTTAATTACTCTGTATATCGTTTACATCATTCGATGAATAATAATAATAAGTGTTACCMTATCAATTGGAAAAGTCATTATTATGTGGTTTATAAATTATAATACACATATTGTACACTAGATGACAGATGTACGTTTGTTTTTGCATACACACTAATACTTATTTAAATATTCAAATGTTACCTCACCTTCCTTTTTTTAATAGTTATTCCACTTTTCTTTTTGGATAACTTAATAGTTCAAATAATCATTTTGATAATATCATATGAAATAATTAAAAAGACCTTTTCTACTCATCACTAATAAAAAGTGTAATAAATGATGATAGTGGAATACTCCGTACAACTCCAATTGATTAATAATTTTAATTWTWATACCTCTATTAACACTGAATATATGTAGTTATGTTTGCGATCACTCTCTTACCTTTTAAAGGTACCACATACGTTTCATGGAGAACAATGCACAAATATAGTTTTTCTTAAACTTAATGTCATTTGATATGAAACATTTAATTAAAAACAAAGAGACAAAGTAAAGTGTAGGGTTGTTAATAATTAAAATAGAATATTAGCAATGATATATAGTTGGTTTTATTTTAATTCAATGTAAAAAAAAAAACCTACTAGCATTTATAAATTATATTTTAATTAAGTATGTTAATTTTTAGTTTTTAACAATATCCAAATCCTAAAATARAACGTGGGACTCGAATATTGTTTCACAACTACCAAAGGATGAAACATGGATATGGTCATTAGGATTATATAGTGTCAAATTGGTCTCCCTAATCCCTATTCAGTACTCTTGAAAGCTACATAATTATCAAATAAATCTGTAAAGGTCTTGCGAGGAAGATAGTAATAAGGAATTAATCACAAYTCTCTACTTAATATTGACAAGTCTTCCATCAAGTTGCATATTTTCTAAGTTTATTTATATAATTTTATGACATCTTCTTTCATAATTTAACATAAGTGTAGTGCTTCTCAATGAACTACTATTAAGAGACATTGAACATCTCACATGACATACTTCATTCGTTTCAATAATTTGTTACACTTTTTATTTAAGGTTTAATTAATGGTGATTGGAATGAAAATATATGGTATGTTAATAATAATGGAACCAGCAATACTGTCACAAGTTGACATCCAGTATTTTAACGTTTTACCAAGTGGGCAAGTGTCTATAATAAATAACAATGACAATATTATCGATGATTAAAAATAACCAGTTCGAATCTTACTCGTAATGTTAGCCTGGCATTCTGTTGCACTTGCATCTACCAAGTATTATGTATCCTATATTCCTATATTGAGACACGCCTTTTCATCTTGCCTAAGTTCTCAATTTGTCCTGGATAATCACGTGTGCCTCTAAAAAGTTTTGGAAAAAAAAAGGATTACTGTCGAGGATTTTCTGAAAATCGGAGAGAGTTTAACTAATTTGGCTATTTTTAAAACAAAATAAATAAATTAACAATACATAACATGGCCCTTTCTTTACACAGTTTTAAAATCACAGTCAATATTCTTATATAGTCAACAATAGTTTTGTTACTTCGATACTATGTAAAGATCTTACAAAATTGGAGAGCTAGATGTCCAATCAAATAAGTTTGAGATTATAGACTATTTTTCATTATTATAATCATACGAAATGAATGTTTGAATGTAATTACATTTTGAATACACTAGAGAAAATTTCTTGCATAAACAATTAAATTTAGGAAAATTCAGCATGATGGTTTGAAGTTTTTCGAATTCATACGATGAGATCAAGTTTTTGATTCTAATATATGTGACTCTGAATTTTCCTTATTCCACATATTGACCTCCAAACTTGTTTTCCACGAGTATAACCTAACCAAAAAAATACTACACAAACACGACACGACACGACCTATTTACCAGCGCTACTTAGTTATAGAATACATACAATTTAATTTTGAAAAACAAAATCATTTAATCAATAGCTAAATTTAAAGATTAATGAAATAACAAACTATAGAAAACAATAAAACAACTAACTTGAAAAATAAATTTGTAATAAAAATTTTATATTTAAGGTATAATAAAGCACGCATCGCGTGCAAAAAAATCTAGTGTATATTTAATGTAGGTTATGTTCATGTAAGATATTATAGTTTTGTTCTTGTTTAGTGGGATAGAATCATAATAATGAATTGCTTAACTCCAATAGTTTAGAATAAGTGGCTCTATTGCAAAGGAAAAAGTGGGTTTTACACTTTGAACAGAAAATTACTAGATCAAAWTCTAAATGACTAGATRTCATGTGACCCATTGATGATCAGTATTTGAACCATTTAAGTAATTAAACTTATTAAGTCCATGTAGGCATATAATCTTTCTTATGAATAAGGTCCATCCCATTCCCACTTTTTTTTTTTTAGTTTGCCAACCCGGTTCACCACAGCTGCGACTACATCCGGATTCGACTCGAGTTGGAGATTATAGTGGGTGAGTCTCCCAACAAGATTTCTACATACGGCGAGGCTCGACCTCGAGACCTCCCTTAAGCAACATCAAGGTTGCTTACCACTTGAGCCTAACTCTTGTTGGTCCATTCCCACCTATATGTAAAGTAGATGTCAGGTACTCTTGGGTCTTGGCGTATTTTTATGTTTGGAACCCTATTATGCCTTTATTCTCATGCATATCTAATGTATATTATTGATACTCAATCACAAGCATTTGCTCATGCACAGTGCATCTTAGGCTCTTAGCACTCAAAGGAAAGGCATACCCTGCTATCTGTCTTGAAAGTATATCAAGCATCAAGATCAATCCCCAAATGATTTTACATATAGTTCAGCTTTTCCCTTTCGTGTGTCATGCGACACTTTGTCCCAGACATCCAACTCTCGTTTCACTGTTGACATCACAGGGTTTTGGCATGATAGAAGTAGCTATTTTGGTGGGCCACCAATGCCTATAAATATTGCTGCTGCTACCCTTTAATGCATCATCTTGGAACATTTGTCACTGATGATGAGAGAAAGAAGATGGTGTTTATCACCAGGCCTAGACATCTCCAGCTTTGTCATTCTTACATAAAGGCGAGTCACAAGACTTACATGTTGGGGCAAAACCTTGCTCTGTGTCCATTCCTGCTTTAATTACAACCTATTAGATCTTTGCTGTCTTCCTAAAATGCTGGATCTCTCCATGGGCGTGTGAGTTGAGGTAGTCGGAGGAGGGGGATTGATAGGGTCCCATCAAAGAAAGGGGTAAAATTAGCTTTCTAGTTCATTCAAAAACTTATTTGTGGATTTTGGTGTGGCCTTTTTTGTCATGTTGAATTCTTCTACTACGTACTAATGATTTTTTAATTTTTTTTTTAAAAAATATTGTTTGGTTCCTCTGACTTGAAGCCTTCATTGTAAAATTACTTTGGCATTCAAGAGCCGTAATTTTACAGGCAGTTCTAATTTATATCCTTCATTGCAGGTGCATCAAGTAGTCGTGCCGTAGATAAAACTTTTCAGGGTTTGACCGTTGAAAGGCTTAGGGCCCTTCTGAAGGAAAAAGGTCTTTCGCCCAAAGGAAAGAAGGTAAGTGCTGTAGCGCTTGTTGCATAGTTTTGTTATTGTTGATTTGTTGTCATGGYTCTCAATATCAGTCASACTTGTCTGACTTTCAGTTGTCCAGTTTCTCCCTGTCATTTCTTTTTCACCTTAAAGCTTTTCTCTAGAATTCACCACTCTTATATAAAATGGGTCTTTCATGATATTATTGATGCAAATAAGTTTTACGATGTTGGCTTTGAAGCTCTATTTTATTTATTTAAWTTTTTTTAAACCAAAACGGTAATTGATATCTTTAGTAATTCCTGCTAATGCGTGCTGTGAATCTGTCACCTTGTGTAGGATGAGTTGATTGAACGTTTGAGAAATGCAAGTAAATGATTCGGTATTCTTGATTAGAGGAGCACTGTAGGAACTGCTTGTTGCAAGGTGCATACAAAGGGTGCCATGGGATGCCGTCTAACAKTGTGGTGTTGAACTTCTGCAGTGAATCATTCAGTAGTACTCCGTATATTGTTGGTGTAGCATTTATGTTGCTCTTGTTCTTTGTGTTCTTCTGGTACCTATATTAGTATATTTATGTAATACGTTGAATTTCTGTGGGCATGTGCAAACTTTTACATGATTTCGGGATTGTATTCTTCAATATGGTCCCGGATAAATGTTTATGTTTGTATTATAAATGTTCATCTTCAAATGCGAATGTTTATGTTCTAGTGTTTTGTTCTACAACGGAGAAAGCTATTGATCACMAAGGACTTCGATTGTTATAGTTAATCTACTACTTGTTTGTGTATGCTTAGTATGGAAGTTAATTATGGTGATTGGAATGATAATAATATGGTAATGTTAACAATAATTGGAACCAGCAATACTGTCACAAAGTTGACATCCCAGTATTTAACGATTTACCCAAGTGGGCAAGTGTCTATAATAAATAACAATGACAATATTATCGATGATTAAAAATAACCCAGTTCGAATCTTACTCGCTATGTTAGCCTGGCATTCTGTTAGCACTTGCCATCTACCAAGTATTATTAATCCTATATTCCTATATTGAGACACGCCTTTTCATCTTGCCACTAAGTTCTCAATTTGTCCTGGATCATCACGTGTGCCCTCTAAAAAGTTTTGGAAAAAAAAAGGATTACTGTYGAGGATTTTCTGAAATCGGAGAGAAGTTTAACTAATTTAGCTATTTTTAAAACAAAATAAATAAATTAAACAATACTAACATGGCCCCTTTCTTTACAAGTTTTAAAATCAAGTCATATTCTTATATATCAACAATAGTTTTGTTACTTCGATACTATGTAAAGATCTTACTAAAATTGGAGAGCTAGATGTCCAATCAAATAAGGTATTGAGATTAATAGACTATTTTTCATTATGTATAAATCATACGAAAATAGATGTTGAATGTAATATANAAATGATACAAGTTGCCAATTATATTAAAGGAGATATGGATCTTAAGTTGTTAGACATTATTAGAAATCATAGTAACCTTCTTTTTTGAAAGGTTCTTCAATCTACATCCTTTTTCCCACMCACTTTTTCCTAGTAAATTAGTAGTTTTTTTAACTGAAAACAAAATATAATTATTTGATAACTTCGATAAATGAGAGTAAGTGGCACATGACATTTCTTTTGGTTATGAATGAGCTAATAAAAGCCTTGTAATGCGAAAGAAATTCAATTCTTAAGTTCTAGGGACCATGTAATACATACATACATACATACACTCAACCCAATCATTCTTACATATTATAGATAAATAGTCTTTTTTCAAAAACTTGTTTTAGATGTTATAAATTAAAAATATTGTTGATATACAGGAGTAATCCCGAGCATAGACAATCGGTAGCAGCTAGTTTGGTTCAAGGGGTGTATGTTTTAGAGGGAGATCATCAAAAGAAAAGAACTGGGGACAAAAGACTAGCCCCAAAGTGGTGGGAGTTCTTCCATTTCAATTGTATCGAAACCCTTAGAGATAAATACGATTTCTCTTATATTGGAGCCATTTTCGAGTACAAACTCGAAACCCCTACTCGATTCAAATCAAATCCGACACCCCAAGACGACAATGCACCCCCAAGGTACGTGGTTGCATTCCGAGGCACAATCATGAAACCAAGAACTGGGATTCGAGACTGCTATTTGGATATAAAAATATTGTTAAATGACATGAATAATAGCTCACGATACGAGCAAGCATTTGATGCGGTCGAGGGCCTAATCAGCAAACAAGATCCTAAGAATGTTTGGTTAGCCGGGCATTCGTTAGGTGCATCCATTGCACTACAAACAGGGAGAGGAATGGCAAAACTCGGGTGCCATATCGAAACGTACCTGTTTAACCCACCTTACGCCTCTGTTCCAATTGAGAAGATCAGAAACAGATACTTGAAGCACGGTGCACGTTTCGCTAAGAGTGTTGTAACAGCAGGTCTTTCAATGGCCTTGAAGAGAAACAGAAATAAAAAGGATTCGCATGAAGATGATGACCCTTTTGCTACATTGCGTTCTTGGGTTCCATGGTTGTTTGTGAACCCGAAAGACATCATTTGTTGCGAGTATGTCGGGTACTTCGAGCATAGAGAGAAAATGAAGAGTTGGGGTGTTGGTGAGATCGAAAGGATAGCAGCTAAAAATTCGATAATGTCATTACTGTCGGGTGCATTAGGGAAAGATGTTGAAGCTGCATATTTGATTCCTTCSTCTCGTATTATTATGAATATGAAGAACATGATCATTAAGGAAGATGGTATGTTGGTTTCTCATGGTCTTTCTCAGTGGTGGGAGCAGCATTCATGTTGGCAGTCTAAGGTTTACCAATGTATTAATAGTTGAGGTTTTCAAAWTGAATTATATTGGGAGTGAAAGGGTCTCTTATAGTCTTATGTTGAAATTTTAATTGTAATTAGTTTTGGTTTTGTTATGAAGAAATAATTTGTTTGTAATACATTCACTCACAACAAATGTATTATAATGCTAAGACTATTATTTCCTAGTGCCCAAGTTATTGGTTTTGGGTTCGGGTTATTGCTTAGAGAYTTAGAGGGCACTAGTACAAAAAACTCCTATCATGTCCTCTTTAATGCTATATCGTGTCTTAATTGGCTAAAATGATAGCCGCCTACAAATTAGATGAACGTCCATTTGCCCTTCCAAAGGGCACATATAAGTGACATACATACCCACTGTCCTACGTTAAGAAGGACTCATAACCTTATTTAAGCTAAGGATCGATAACTATTAATCCATTCTATTAGACTAATACATGCAATAATTAGTGACAATATCTTACAATATTTCTAATTTTATAAGAAAATGTTAATCCTATCTATGCTTCTCAAAGTTTGGTTCATGTTTTAAAAGTCTGTCAATACTAGGTTTGATACTGATACTGAAAAGTATCAAAACAGAGTCCTAATTTATCTGAGATATAGTGAATAGAATAAATTCAATCACACTTTTATTATAAAATTAACCTTGTCGATAATTTTCACTATTAACAAATTTTCGAAATAAATTAGGAATCTCCCATCTTATATTTTGAAGTATCAAAGCCTAAATATATAATATATATATATATATATATATATATATATATATATATATTTATAATATAATATATATATATATATATATATATAGGAAAAAGATCATGTGAAAATAATTGATTTGGTGAAAACTAAAAATTTAAATCTCAACCATTCATCTTTAAGAAATTAAATCACATTCATTGATACTAATTTAATTGCCATCAAAACCATAACGCTTCAGTACCACGTCAGCATGCACGTCAATGCAACCATGCCACGTAAGACCGCCATGTCAGCACCCATCTGCACTTCAGCACATGCCCACATCCACACTATCGTGACGTGGCATGGTACACATCCAACGTCACACTGACGTGACGTGCGTACTCCGTGTCATGATCATGTCAGCATCACGTCAGCACTGGCGTGACGTCGGCTAACGTGGCATATGACATTCTACACAACGTGACGTGTGCCGTTGTGGCATTTCTACGTCAGTGCGGGTGCTGATGTGCGTTGACTCAGCATGCCACACGTCAACAACTGACATTGATGTGGCATGCTAACCAGCGCCACATCAGCACAAGCACTCGACGTCGATGAGTGGCATGCTTATGTTGAAATGTCCTTAAAAATCGTAAAAAAATCCTAAAATTTATGCACAAATGTCCTAAATTCGAAAATTCCTAAATCACAAAATGTCCAAATCGTAAAAATGCTTCTAATTATATGCACAAATTTCCTAAATCCGAAAAATGTCCTAAAATCACAAAAAATGTCCTAAATTATCTATATATATATGTATATATATGAGAACGTGAAAACCAAATAAAATCAAAATGAAGTACATTGTGAGGTTTAACGGGGTACAGGTACGAGACCTTGAAGCTACTATTGATGAAAAGTACAAAAAAAAACAAAAACCCCCAACACTCGTAACAAACACCGCGTACCATGGAGACTACAACATAATACCAGGACACACATAACAAGACATATACATAAATAATCTAGAGATCATTTGGTAATTTTGAGTTCTTTAACTATATGTAAATTCATCTACGTACCACCCTTATTCATGAATAAAAAAAATTGTTCATGTTCTCTCTCTAACTTTTTCTTTCATCCACATTACCACAAAAATATATCTAACTCTCTCATCTTGATTAATACGTCATACATAATCGAAAAATTTTCCTTTATTCTTGCTCTCTAAAAAACTAACTTCTTCTTAGCCAACAGACTAGCATCATCTTTTTATATTGGTAGCCTCAACTCTTCTTTCAACTGCTATCTTTTGCTAGTTTGCTTCTGAATAATCATCATTATACTCTTTATGAGAGTTTTATCCCCAATCTTCTGATTTTTCTATCTCTTTATGAGAGTTATCACCAATTTTTTGGTTTATTATTATCATCTCTTAGTGAGATTTGAAAGTGTAGTTTTTGTCTTCCCTTATGAAAGTTCAGATTATCTAGGGTTTTATTAATTTTTTTCTTTTGTTGGAGAATGGAGATTTAGGAAAAATTTCCATATACAAAAGTATGTTTTACCCAAACAACTACGTATCCAATGGTGTATATGTCGAATCAGAGTGACTCACAGATTGATTATTTCGGTATGAAATTTTTTATTAAGGCGATGTACGAACTTAGGTGTTTTTGTATTTTTGTTGAATTTATTGTTTCTCTTTAATAATGAAATGCTATTAATAATAAGAAGTGTCTTTTGACTAATTCTTATTATGGAAACTTTAATTTTTCTCGTTAAAAAAAAACTTTCTCCTCTAACTATGACACAAAAACATTTATTCATGTTACTATTCATCAGTCCCCACCATATTTTATCTTTTATGAAAATTTAAAAAAACTTAAATAACTCAACACAACTAACTAGAGTTGGATATATTTATTAAGTTATAAAATAGGAGAAAGAGAGAAAATATGGAGAAGAATATATTGGTGTTATTTAAATAGCATGATGGGGATACAATATATATAACTGATTGGAGTAGGTTTCTTGGAGAAAATTATCCTATACAATTAGAATATTCCAGACATTACTAAGGATTTAATGATATTCACAAATATATATTCTTAATATTACTAACACTCCCAACGAATGTCCATTGTAAACGTGCCTCATTAAACCTTAACTAAGAAAAACCCTATGGACAAAACCTAGTAAAGAAAAAGAGTACAACACCTTCGTAACACGGTTTTCGAATGCTGCCTCGGTTAAAACCTTACCAGAAAAGAAACCCAATGTGGGACAAAACCATGGTTAAGGGATTAGAGTGCAGCGCGTATTTTCTCCCCCTGATTAGTGCATAACTTGAGATCTTCCAAAGTAGCGAATTCAATGTTGSTGAGCGACTTCACACTTGTAGCAGAATAATATCTTTTCATGGTTGATCCTCCCATATGAGACTTGAGTCTTCAAAGCTTGGTGTGAACAAGTAAGCCGTCTTTATTTCATTTCACCAAATCATAAAATATAGTGCATGTGATAATATTTTGTTTCAAGTTGCCTTGATCATTAAACTTATGCCTTCTTCAAGAGGACATATAAAATAGCTTTGACGATCAAATATTGATCATAATTTATAGCAATTTATAATATCATCAATGTCATTGTTTAATCTTATGTAAAATAACTAATCACATGCATCACTCATGGTTCTTCTGGACCACGAGCAAAATATCATCACTAAATTGAATACTCAAACTTCTGGTTGAGTTGTCAATAACTTAGTAATCAATACTCTTCAAGAGTTTGATGACACTATAATGCCCAACATTGCAATATTTAATATATGAAATGAAATGGGCTAGATCTTTGAATAAATCGCATCTAAGTTTCATTAGAAACTTTTCAAGCATGTTTTATATCATGCTAATAGATTGTCATCATATTTCATCACAATTATGAGCCCGTCGAAAGATAAGCTTATTCTTGTAAATCTCCATCATAATTATAAACTCAYCATACGACAAACATTCACATATACCACATAATTATTGTATAAAACTAATGCATATAAATGAGATATGAAATTCATGACATATATGAATGATGCAATTGAACAAAATATGCAGAAAGAAAGATGCATCTAATGACTTCCTAAACATGCAGTAAATATTTTTTTTTTACTTATAACTCACATATGCACACAAATATAAGACTCGAAAATGCAAGACATGACACTGTACAGTGTGGATGCTTAAAATCATTTTCCAATGGACTTTTGGTCCATGAAAACTTTTGATTATCATTTATCATCAATATGTCGACATGAAAAGTGGACTTTACTTCTGATCCGCTATTCACAAGTAGTCCACTCCTTTTGCATATGCATAATATTTATCAGTTCCATCATATGYCGGTATTAAAATCCTTAGCTTCAAAGTACATTTAGTAAGTTATTTCACAATGATATCTAATAACATGTCTCATTAGTACCATTATAACATTTCTCATATATAGGCCATCTATTGTAGATAATTCAGATATTTGTATGTACTACTTCTAGAAGGTTTTCATACACAATGATATTAATATATTATAATTATTTCACATTATTTATAGTGTCAACTGCACTATGTTGCTATGTATCATATATTTTTGTTGGAACCGATCATACAATCTACACTTCAAGTGTTGTATTTCACAATTGGCAAGATTTTATCTCAATGTATACACATGATATGACCAAAMTGTATCTCTCTATACTTCTARAAAGGTCATAACGGTATACAAATCAAATCACACATGTGCAACATATCTTGATAACATATGGACGAAAGTTGGCTCGAAATCATTCCAAATTACCATTATATATAGGGATCATTTGTTTAATTAATTTTTTGCCAACTTACTCCACTTCTCTCTCTAAGTTGGTAAAATATCTCATAGTAGGCGCCTCATCAAATTCTCGACACACTTGCTTACTCAATTTGACATAGCATGCAAGCTTCAAACAATGAAAGTATTCAACCTGAAAAACACTAGTTCTTATCTCTTCTCTCATGCAGCGATGCGATTCCTAATTGAAATACCTGCAGCGTTACGGTGTACTTCTGCCTCCTCTATCTTCACCCATTTACTTCTTCCGCCTCACCTTCCTAGCGTTGGATCCCGATATCTAACGCTGGATCTTCAGCACAACTACAACCAAGCGAGTTGCCTCAGTATGCTACTGAATACCACAGTCCACTGCTACTCCCGGCTATACCCTCTATCACTGAGCTTCATTAGAATCGAGCTCTTTCAACTCAATCAACCACCCCACTGCTTTACATTTATGATACTGGAACTTACTCCACAATTTCTGGCCCCCAATACTGAACAACATACATGCTATTTTGAAACGTCCACCTATTATTTATCCGCCTCATACCCCATTATCAGCATAATCCTTTGATTCTCTCTTCCCAATTAAACCCTACATTCACAATCCACTATATATCAACTAAATCGAAGCTCCCATATCTACCCAATTCTTCTCCTGACTCCTCGTTCCAATTGCCATTTTCAGTTCTCCTGATTATACATGGACGGTTACGCCAGTCGTCCTATCCACCTCTACATTCTTTCATAATTAACGTTCGATCCTCATGTTTCCCTAGACAATAGAGGTTAACAACTTTCGATACCCCTGGTCGCTTCTCCTAATCCACGTATCATCGGTCTCATACACCCCATTTCTCTGCGCCCCAATACTGCGAGCGCTCAGTTCAATGTATAACCTTTGACACGAATCGAGTCCTCTGATGTAATTCTCCCTTAATTTATCACTACTTCATGCCGACCTGGCCACACTGGGATATGCTATAGTACTGCACTAAACTATAAACCACTAACTAATGTGCCTTTATTACTGCATCATGTCTATCCATTGCACCCAGCAACTACTCAACCAACTTAATGATTCTGAGTGCTTCTCTGCACACTAAAACTTAAATCAACCTCTGCGCAGTAACTGCATTATTGCCACTTGCACACCCAAGCTAAAAGATATTTGTCTGGAAACATCTTTCAGCCATCGTCCCTGCACGTTACCTTACATATATAAGTTCATACGACACTCATCGTAACATAGATTCATCTTTCGCGCGCTCATTCAGAAATGTCGCTCCTTACGCCTGTTCTCCTGACACGTCTCTTGTTCTCTAGCGTGTATCGTCGAAAGAGTAGCCTAATCGCTATTCTTCATCTTCTAGGTTTTTCTTTTACTGTCTGTTGTATCGCTCCAGATTCACGCTTCAGCGTGCCATATACTGCCTAGTCACATATGATATCATTTGCAATTTATGTGACCTCCCGGTATTACACTAAACATTGATCGAGCACCTTTTATACTCTAACTACACCGAATTTATCTCCAAGTAGTTTACCAATCACAGCATCTGCCATCACCTCAGCCACAACACCACCTCCGTAAAACTCTTTCTTCGCGGCGACCTTTTTCATCCGACACCGTTTCCTAGATCCCACGCCGGATTCACAGTCTCACCATTATCGTTCCGAGCCGAATGATATAGTGCATCCTCTCCAACAACACCTTTCCGTCGCTGCCAACTAGCGCGTCTTACGCCGACCGATATACATCTCGCACGAATTAACCTTGCCGCGCGTATAGTTTCACTCTTGTAGCGCTCTCGCCTTACAAATACCTAGCGACCCGAAATTATCAGCCAGCACAGTGAGCAACCCCAATTCCACGGTCCAATAGCACGCCGAACTTCAATTCTCACCTAAGTTTTTTTCTCTTTTTTCTAAAAAAACTATCACAACGAACTTACACCCATTTTGAACCCCCAAATAAACCACGACCACTCATCACTCCTCCTTTATCCCAGCCTCGACCAACATTACCGAGAAAACGGCCAAACCCTCCAGAATGTACGCACTCTTCCCGTCACCCGACACAAACCCCAGCCCACAATCTCAAGCGCCCATCTTGCTCTTCCCTGTGTGGTGCAACTCCGGGCTATGCCTCTCCTCTTGCTTCCCTGTTCTCTCTTTCTCCTCCGCATTTCTCATCTTCTCCTTCCCCTCCTCTCTCCTATCTCCGAGCACACCATCCGCCCACCACCACTTCCACCAGCGACGGCCACCAAGGCAGCAGCAGCAGCAGCACGGCGCGGGCTACACCCCCTCACCGACAGCGGTCCTTCTCTCTTTTTTCTTTGTTCTTCTGTTGCCCAATTCAAGATAACCCTATACTCAATTGTTTTAACAATTCCATTTGATGAAAGCTCGCATTATCATCATCGTCTTAATCATGTTTTGATTATACTTATTAAAGCTGGCATTTTTTGGATTCGTTTAATTAGATTATAGTTTAAATTAGGTTTGGTTAAAAGGCAACTTTATGAATATAATGAATTTTTGATTGAATTGATTATAACGGATTTCTTAATCAATTGTTTGTATATGAATTTACGATATTGATAAAGTTTACCGTTAAAGTCTCACTTTTTGTTTTAAGCCTGTATTAACAAGTTGTGAAATAGGGGTCTTTGATGAAATTTCCTGTTAAAGACATGACATATGTTTAGGATGATCCTCTAATATGTTATGTTGATTAAAAAAACCTTGATTTCAATCTTTACAAATCATATTTTTAGTTCAAAGATCTGAAGCTGATTGAAAGAGGCACTACCTTCCAAATTTACTAGATCAAATTAAATGCTCTCTAGCAAGGCTTACTACCATATCCAATAGACTCAGAGCTCAACATATGCTAAACGTATTATGTATAGAGGCGTTATAATATGATACATTTTTCCCTTTCACATTGATGAATAAGTGTCATATTTCGATGAGTTATTATGTTAGCGCATGATAGAGAGTATCTCGTATAAAATTGAATACTCGTAATTAAATGCATTTCCCGAAAGAGCGATAATTAAAAAATTGATAATCGTAATGTAAATTAAAACTTTGACCTTTTTATTGTTAAATTTTCTTATTTTGATTTTTGTACTTTTGTGGTATCTTGAGTTCAATATGGAAACATGAGGGTGTCTTTTGTTGGTGATATGGGGTTTCAAAGTTTAGTGCATTTGGGGGATTTTTAATAGAGGAACAAAGATAGATTACAGTGAGCAAGAGGATGATATAATCTAGAATATGCCATATATTTATACGAACAGTTTAAAATACTTTTGTATATAGATAAACAAGGTGACAATCACCTGGAATAAATAGTTCTTCGGTGACAGTGAATACTTTTGCCATCATCAAAAACATATTCAAACTACAGGGAATACCTTTGAAAGCTCTGAAACCTTGCTAAAAGGATCAAAGAATCAAAGAAAATACAAATATGAGCGCCTTGCGAGTTCTGAAACCTTGCTAGAAGGATCACAAACAAGTACTCTGTAAGAAATATAACAAACGAGTTAAAAATCAACTGTTTAGTAAGAACACCTTCCAGCGCCACAAAAACATATATCTTCATAATTGGGGTCAGGTCCACGGATTTGCTTAAGGCCATGAAGCTCATGAATTATCTGCATTAGCGACATGCGTCAGCATTATTTCAAATAAACTTGGCAAAAAATATTTTTAAAAAAGTATTGACAACAATCATAGTCAAATTTSTTTCTAAATCTCATTTAAGAAAAGACAAAAATATTTGAAATTCAATACAAMCAAAGCATTACAGGAACTATTCAAAATCAGCATTAGTCATTTACTCTTTTATGCTGAAAAACACAAAAGAAAAATAGTTGGAACAATATATAATGAGACTATGCGAGAGTGCCCAATGAGTGTGGAAGGTTGTTACCAATTCAATGCTACACATGACGTTTTGTCAAACATAGTATATACTTAAAAACATAGTATCACATTTTGGATTGTGAATATGCTATTCATTGCAGCTGACCCAGAATGTGGATTTAAATTTATAATGCTTAAAAACAGAAGTGCTTACCAGAAGTCAAACAGAATATGCATTACATTGGGCATTGGCTGAATGATTTCCCTGTTAGTTAGAGCGTTGCTCTAAACAGCATGTTTTCTATGGCAACATTTTATATTGTGTTTTMCAAGCTTTCCTTCCTTATGTTCTCTTTTCAATTGACGTGCATGATGCCTTCATAAACATTTTTATGCCTTCATGAATTAGAATTTTCCCTAATAGCTACCTTTGAAAGTCCCCTGCTAATGGTTACATCTGTGCGCTGCACTTGTATTTTTTTTCTTGATTTGCTCCCAAACGAAAAGGCCATGATGTCACCCTTAATGCTTCGTCACGCACTCCCCTCATTCAATTTCTAATTCCCCCTAATTTTAGAATGTAGAAGTCCATGAGATCTTCACTAGGAATTTTAAGATAGTTGGAATCCGGCAAGAGGCCACAAACTAATTAGGAATGAGGTTGTAAGTTGGATTTTTAATATTTATTTTTTTTTTTATTTTTTTGATAGGTGCACAGTTGCAATTGGTAAAAAGAGCAAGCTAGTCACAAGCCGATAACTATTAGGCTGCAACTTGGCAAGCAACCAATTATCTCTAAAAGTTTTAAAATTTGTAGGTAGTGGCCTAACTATTTTTCTCTCACCTGACTTCAATGTTTTGTCTTAATGTATTATCCTTTGGCGTTCGTAAACAACATATGACTTTATGTATTGTGAAGCTCCTTATTTAGTATTAATAAAGTAGGCCGTGTTGGCATCTTATTATTACTTATTGAAGTAAGATTCTCGTTTATACTACTCAGAAACCTTGTGATTTACCATTTTCTTTGTCTTATGATGGTCAGAGTGTAAACCAACAAGAAGAAGATCTAGGAACTGTGTGAGCATTTAAGTCAGTTGTGGCATTGACAATTCTTGTAATTTCTATACTTTAGTCACAAATTACTCAAAATGTACTGAATGTTCAAGATTGATTTAGTATCGCATGTTAATTATGAAGTCTAAGACAAAGCAACGAATTGTCATCAAACTAAGTGAAAAGATAAAATTTATTTAAGCAATGTTTAGTCTTGAGAGCAATTGTATATAATGTTCGCTGATAATCAATTTAGTGTAAAGCTATCTTTTTTCTATTATTGATATAAAGTACTAATTTATTTTGTTTTATTAGTGTTCAAAGTTGAAACAAGTAAGCTGGTTTTTTTTATTAACCTGGACACATTTACCCGACCGAATTTCGGTCGGTGTCAGATTACCAACCGCAATTTCAGTCGGTAACCACCCAGCCCTGCTCATTTTGGGAGGAAATCAGATTTAGCGACCGAATTTCGGTGGCAAATTTCGGTCGCCTAATTTTTTTAGCGACGAGCAAAAAGCGACAAACTTTAGCAACCGAATAATCGGTCGCTAATCCTGTTTAGTGACGATTTTCGGTCGCAACCGGTCGGTCGCGTAACTATTTTTTGTTGTGTCATCTTCAAGATGTTCATTCTTAACTAACTGACAATTATGTGCCACATTCAAAAATCAAATTCATCATCTAGTGTTATATCACACAGACCATCCAATACAACTTATTTCATGGCAAGGATTACTAAATAATGGAAAAACACTGTCTCCCTATCCTTGCATATGGGGGCATACTATTTGTCCAACATCCTTTAAATCCGACTTTTTAATCATAAATCTTTTAGTAATGATGTTATCAAGTCAAGTGTTCTCTTGCATCATTATCAAGAGAATTGTTAACGTACATGGGCCATAAAACTAATGATTTATCAAGTGATCGCTGTAAGTGCTTGTAGGCCACTTATCGTACTCATTTAACCCCATTTACCTTAATATTAGCCACTTGTAGTATTTTAGTCCATTATGCTCATTGCATTCACAAGACTATTTGAGCCTTAGTAAATGAAATGATGCATTTTGATATGTTTTAATGGTTTAGCTCCTACTTTGAATTGGTGAGTGATTTGTAGATTCATGGACTTCTTGAGGAGCATTGAGAGGCATGGAAGTGTCACTAGTATGTTGGAAGAAGCTTTAGGAAGGTTGGAAGGCATATGAAGCAATTTCCAAGATCAATTTTGACTACTCACTATTTGGCCTTAACTTTCATTTTAAATGCATTTAGATGCGAGAGTCATTTGCATTAGGAACGGCAGATTAGAGCTTTCAACGGTAATTATAATGCTGAAATCGGAGTTCAGACCAAAGTTATGGAGTTATTTAAAAATCCATTTGTTACGCAGGCAGAAAGTTAGCGACACGACTGTACGGTTTTTCTTCTTCTATTTTGGGCTTTCTTTAGGGGGATATAATACCTCTTTCAGAGGTTTCATACACATTCTCATTTTTAGTTTTAGTGTTAGATAGAATTAGCTTAGGTTTAGAGAAAGAAATTAGCTTGTAATGCAATTCATTCAATCAAACTTTTCAATCAATCAAGTTCTTCATTTGGTAATCAATCTCAACCTTCTCTTTTGTTTTCTCTATATGTTTTGTTTTGGTACTTTCTTGTTAAATTGCTATTAGTTCTGAGTTTGCTTGATTGTTAATATAATCTCAGTTTTTATCAACTTCAAGCATGTTAGTTTAGATCTGGTTTATTCTTGTTTATTGCTTCCAATCATGAATAGTGGTAGTTTTTGTTTCTAGGGTTTATGTGAATGAAACCCCAATCTGATTGGGCTTTTGATTGTAGTTTAATGGATAAGAGAGAGAATAGCGGGAGTGTTGAAAGCTTGGATGAACTTTGATCAGGATGTTGACTCCTGTATTGTATCTCACTAATGTCTATGGGTTAGGAGATTTCATTTACCTCTAAATGTGGTTGAATTGCCTTGAGAAAGAATTGCAAGTTTAGGATAGTTGGTCACTCTCAGCATGTGTTGGTGTTTAATGGGTTGGGTTGATGAGGCTTAAGGGATACCCCAAGCTGGTTTTAAACCAAGCTCTGATTGAGGCCTAGCGGGAGGCAAGAAATATGTGTGGAGTATACTTTTCTCGTTTCATTAGAATAGCAGGTCAATTCCTCGTTCAATCAAGTTTCGGCATAATGTCTCTAGATATTTTTATAGCATTTGTTCACTTTCCTTGTAGTTGCTTCTTAGTTGTAATTTGAAAACCATACAATACATCAGATCCTTGATTACGTGATTGAAATAATCTACACTGTCCTCGTGTTCCGATCCCCTATACTACAACTTAGGGGTGATTGATAGGACCTAAAACCCTTCATCAGTCGCTTACAATATCATGTTCAATCTCACCAATTCATAAATACAATATTCTGCTCAAAGATAATATGCACTAATGTTTTCTTATAAGCTTTTCCATGATATAATCAAAATAATACCAAGCAAACATGCTCGTAACTTCTCAAAGTACGWAATTTCTCATTCACTTCTGAGAATGAGTAYATCTTGTTATTTACCTTAGCAAAAGCTTGGTATCTTTAATTATCCACCCAAAAGACAACATATAAACTCCACAAATTCTTTGTAATTTCACATGATATTGTTGTGCATATATTTACGAACACAATATTTGTGTAAATGGTGGATTATCTACTTTAGAAGCAATTTATCATGTATAAGACATTATAGATATGCTGAGACTATTCTGATCCTTCATAAAAATTTATGGAGTTTCAGGTATTAAGTCTAAGAATTCCATGTTCAATTCATACATTATTTCAATCATATATCTTCAACAAGTAGGTACTAGCACATAATGCCACATATATAATTATATTCAATCACATTTCCATCAACACATTGTTACTTCTAATAAGCTAGCAATAATATATGAACATGGCACCAAGTTTAAGAGTCCAAATGTAAAACTCTCGTAAATAATATCATGCAAATTTCATGTTCATATATGTATGAGTAATTCACGTATGTACATTTTACTTTCATCCCAATAATTAGTTTCACACAGATGAATATAATTAAATGTAATTACTCATAGTTCAATCAACATAATGTATACTCCAATTATGCTTCATAATGTTAATATAACCAAGTTATTAATGCATATTAATGAGTTGTTAAATATTTAAAGATGATAGTATTATCTTAGAATAATACAATATCACTTGTAAGTTGACACACTGCTGGACTTATTTGCKTTACATCATAAACATGTCATCATGATCACTATCAATTATAATCGACACTCATTTGATGTCAAATCTACAAATATTATTAAAAGGCGTTCTATTGCATGTAAGTACGTCATGTGTCACTTTCATTCAACGTGGGTGTTCCATGAGGATCCCATATTGTCCAATAGAATTGCTCCATGTCATCATCATCATCATCATCATCATCATCATCATCATCATCATCATATTATTATTATTATTATTATTATTATTATTATTATTATTATTATTATTATTATTATTATTATTATTATTATTATTATTATTATTATTATTATTA